>CM042241.1:16953740-17166240 GCA_023566225.1 Romanogobio albipinnatus
GTTTAGAAGCACCGTCCCAGATGCGAATGAAAGTTGTTTTCCGTTTGTTTGTTTTAGTGCTCTGAATCTCATCCACCCCATCTCTTTCTTTCATTCAACAGTTCTGTGAAAGTTTAAAATCAGTAATCCGGGACCAGAGGAGTGTTCTTCTGACCACTGTCGTCGGAATGCTTTCCATGTTTTTTCTTGGAATAGCGCCGTCCACCGCACTTCCAACTTTTATCATTCCTTTCATCTTGTGGATGGCTGGATAAGAGACACACAAGTCTAAACCCATATGAACTATTTAACGTATCAAAGTTTGTATTTTTGCTGTATCATAGAATGTCACTGCAGCAATTGTTGACATTGACGGTTGTATTTTTTCGCTATTGATAACTTAATATTTTTCATTCTTTTTTACCTTCATATATTAACATTATATTTTGTAAATTTATATGACCTTTTTTGAATGTTAACAAGTTAATAAATGTCAAATCAAATGGCCTTTCATATGCTCTTGCCTGATTATAAATCAAATGGCCTTTCATATGCTCTTGCCTGATTATAAATCAAATGGCCTTTCATATGCTCTTGCCTGATTATAAATCAAATGGCCTTTCATATGCTCTTGCCTGATTATAGCACAAATACAGGCTCATCCATTTTCTTTTCCCATGAAGAATCTTTCCATTGCACAAAAAGTTATTTAGTGGAAAAGGGGTCTTTAGATTATTATCATAATAATGTTCTTCACACTAAGAACTGTTCACTGAAAGGCTCCCAACCTCCCCCCCCCCCCCCCCCCCCAGGTGACCCCATTTTAAGATTCAAAATCATTAAGTTCACCCAAACATGGAAATTCTGTCATCATTTACTTATCCTCAAGTTGTTCCAAACCTGTGTGAATTCCCTTCTTCTGATTAATACAAAAGAAGATATTTTGAAGAATGTCGGTAACCAAACAATTGAGGCGCACCATTGACTTCCATTTGAATTCTATGGAAGTCAATGGTGCCTCACAACTGTTTAGTTAAATTCACACAGGTTTAGAACAACTTCAGGGTGAGTAAATGATGACAGAATTTTCACTTTGGGGTGAAATATACCTTTAACGATTATAGGTAGGCTATTTTATCTGCTCCATTCATTATTTCTAAATACCCTTTGAGCTTATTTTCCATCAGCAGGTTAAAGTTTACACAAAAGATTTTCACACACACACACACACACACACACACACACACACACACACACACACACACACACACACACACACACACACACACACACACACACACACACACACACACACACACACACACACACACACACACACACACACACACACACACACAAAGCCCACACAGACAGGCGGAATGGAAATGTAAATAGACTCTGGCAGTAGATGGCGCTTATGGAACAGCAGAAATATACACTGCAAAAAATGCTTTTCTTACTTAGTATTTTTGTCTTGTTTTCAGTCCAAATATCTAAAAGATCTTACATTAAGAAGCATTTACTAGACAAGCAAAAGTTTTTGTCTTGTTTTGGGTTTTTTTGTTGCTTAAAATAAAAAAAAATAATCTGCCAATGGGGTAAGAAAAATAATCTTGTTTTCTGTTTGAATTAAGATTATTTTGCTTATCCCATTTTGCTTATTTTAAGCAAAAACTCCCTTAATTTTGAGTTATTTTCCCCCAAAATAAGACAACTTTTGCTTGTCTAGTAAATGCTTCTTAATGTAAGAATGTTTAGATATTTGGACTGAAATCAAGACAAAAATACTAAGTAAGAAAAGCATTTTTTGCAGTGTAGCGGTTTCTCAGACCGCTGTACACAAAGCAGCACTGCACTTATAAACACTGCGGTAAGATAAAAAGAATAAAACAAATATGCCATCGAACCATAGGGAGTCAGTTCGCTTTTCAGAGATGCATACTTTAATCCATAGCGTAATTTACAGGTTCTGTGGCACAGTTGTGAAACCCCCAAACTTCATTTTACTGTAAGTATAGCAGCCTATGTAAAGAATGAACATAAATGTGACACTTCAATAACATTAATTAATAAAACATAATTTACATCTATATTTGCATTTGTGTTCTTGTTGTCAGATGTTTACCAAAGACAATAAACACCAATTGTTTCAGTTGTTAAAAATGTAGATTTGCACTTTTGTCTGGTGAGGCACAAGTTTACGATAAGGTTTTGTTTGTTAGTTAACTTAGTTAACATGAACTAACAATGAACATTATTATAGCCTAAAATTAATCTTAACATTTACTAATAATTTTTTAAAGATCAAAAGTGGCATTTGTTAACGTAGATAATGCACTGTGAACTATCATGAACATTTTGAATTTAGAAAATATTGCTCATTGTTAGTTCATGTTAGTGCATTAAAATGAGACCTTATCGTAAAGTGTAACCATTTTATTTAATCAATGAGAATCTTGAAAGATTCTAAAAAGATTCTTTTTCGTTTTAAAGAACATGTGTTCATTATACAATCAGCAATACCTTTCTTTGTTCCAGAAATAGAAAGCATTAGGCAATTTTATCCACAAAGGGTGAGAAAGTCTACAGAGTCATTGGGTAACTATGCTTTGTTTGTTTCATTGGGCATGTGATGTACTTATTCTGGAGATTTTTTCAACAAAAAAAAAACCCAAAACCCTGGGTTTGTAATCCTCACGATTCACGCCCCCTGCCTGATCTGCCTCGACTGGGATAAAGCCTGCAGGTGCCAGGCCATCCAGAAGCTCACCACTTCTCCAGTGAGGATGTTTCCCCTACAGTTCCTCGGCCTGTTTAATATTGCTGTGGCCACAATCTTTGAAGAAAAAAAGAAGAAAGAAGTGGTCCAACATGACGTCTCTATCTATAAAAGAGGAGATCTGCTAGAGGTCCCTCGGACTCTCTTTACACATTTCGGAATTTATCTGGGGAACAACCGTGTGGCTCACCTCATTCCTGATATCTTGCCAGTCTTGACCACTGATCAGAAGGTCCTTGAGAAAATGGTAACTAACGACCGGCTGATTTTGGGTGTGATAGCAAAAAAAGCTAGTGTCCGCGTGGACTCAGTGGAGGACTTTGCATATGGAGCAGAGATTCTGGTCAACCATATGGACAAGGTGTGCAGTCGGCCACCGTTCGCAGGAGAAGAGGTGGCTACACGAGCTGAGAAGCTCATGGGCTCCGTGAGTTACAGTCTGCTGTGGTACAACTGCGAGCATTACGTCATGTACTGCAGATATGGCACCAGCATGAGCTTTCAGACCTACCAGGTGAGAGTTTTCAGAAGACAGAGAACACAATCAGCCGGTTATTTTCATATTCTCTTGAAATAATTAATCTGAAGCTCTGTGGTATTTGTGAATCTCCAATAATATCAGCAACTTTGGTAGCACTTCGTTTTACAGTGCTGTTCCCCATGTTATTATAGTTATTACATGGGTAATAACACGGTTCTAACCCTGAAGCTACCCCTAAACCTAACCTTAAATGTACCTTATATTAACCACTACTTTCTTAGGTAAGTGCACGTACTGTAAAATAAAATGCAACCTATTCAGTTCCAAATTAGACTTTCTTGGGTTGCTTTGGTGGAGCTATAAACATAAAACCATGCCAACACGAATTTACGTAATCTACCAGGACAAAAAAAAAGTAAGAAAGAGACTTAAAATTATTTGAGCATCTATAGTTCTTTGTTCCATCTCTCACCCTCTTACTACTTTTAACCAATTAATGCGTGAGGAGACTCAGGACACTTACTCAAAAACATTGCACTGACTAAAAACTCTTGAAATTAGGATAAAAATATCTTGATTTGCATTGGCATGCTGACCAGCCATAGCTAATGAACCATAGATTAAGGATGTATTGCAACAGCACTAATTCTGTTTCAAATGGGATTAGCCACAAAAATCAGTTTAAGAAATGTTAATGTGGTTGAGAAATATAAATCACATTGTTTTGCTGTAGCCTATAGGGTTGAAGTAAAATTGATCTGTCTGTAAATGTCAAATATATATATATAATATATATATATATATATATATATATATATATATTGTGTGTGTATGTGTGTGTATATATATATATATACCAATTTTCAGTTGTATAATCTCATTTATAATAGTTTTATAGTTGTACAATTCAGTGTATGATAACTATGAAGTGGAAGAGGACAGGCAGGCAGACATCAAACATGAGTTTAGACTATTACACTGTTAACATTAGGGGCAATTTATTTATATATGATTCAGCTGGTGTTGAGCAAAAATGTTAATCTGGAGATTCCAGGGAACAGGCAGTAATCTCTTTGAAACTCTATGGATACACACACACACACACACACACACACACACACACACACACACACACACACACACTCTCTCATTCTTTTTCCAGTCTAAGAAAGATGATGATATTCCAACAGCATGCATGACAAAACTAACCACTCTCCAACTGTGGTGGAAGTATGATTTTGCCACAAGAATCTAAAATATAGCTCCATCAAAAGACAACTATTCTGGTTTTTGTTTTGTTAGGCTCTCCAAATGATCTGTTTTCCATTAAATGAACATTAACCATGGGAATCATGAAGTCTGTGGTGGTACGTTAAAAAAATGAAGCATTTATAACACCATTTGGGAAAATTCCACCAATACAACACCAAAGAAAAGCATTAGTGTCACCTAGTGTTAAGAGTTCCTCAAATGACCTTTCACATTTTTAATCTGTTTAATTTTATGCAAAATTCTTAACTTTGGAATTCTTGTTTTCTCCTCAACAGTTCTGCAAAGCTGTGCGCAAGATTCTGTGCAGCAAGACAAGTTCTCTACTGAGTCTTCTGTTGTGCTTGTTCCTTATGTTTTATCTAGAATCTGTGTCCATCTTTATAATTGTACCCACATTTTTCATCCCCTCGACTATTTGGATGGCATCCTGAAGACAACAGGACATCTTTTGGATTTTTGGGGGTTTGCTATTTAGTTCAACATAGTACTTCATTAAAGCACATATTGAGCATTGTAAAAAACACAGGATATTTAAGACTGATCATCAGGGCAAAGAAGACCTTTTTGATTAAACTTTCCAGTACTGTCATGTTAATAGCCTATACAACTGATAATTTATTTTCATACTGTATTGTGTGACTTACAATAGGCCTACTGCCATATCAGTATTAGCCTATTAATTAAAGGACATTTATGTTTTTGTCTGTAATTGTTTGTCTTGTCTGTAAATGTTTTATATTCATGTATATGTAGAGTCTACTCAAATGTAGCTACTTAAAAGAATACCATGTATTTCGTAAAACCATTGTAGCCAGTCTAAATAAATAAATAACGTAAATAAATAAATGCCATATAACATTTTTTAGCATATTTTAACATATTTTCCTCAGAATTCTGATTTCTATGCACCTATTAATTAGATTTTTTTTCTCTTTCTTGATTTTTTTTTACGTTAATTACGTAAATAAGGTGCAGATCAAACGAAGCCCTGTTGCAAAAAAAAGGCAGCTCACTGGTTGAAAACACGACCGTCAGGTAAATACTGTGTATGACTTAGCCAACGTCGAACCGTCGATCATCATAGTGTCACACAAAAGTTTTTCCACGTATTTTACTTTTCATAATTAATTTATTGAGAGGCCGAAAGGTAAGAAGCGGTTTAATTGCATCAACATCAGTTTGAAAAAAATCCAATGTCGTTTTTCACGAGAGCTGACAAGAGAAATGTGTTGTGCATTACTCACATCATAATGTTATTCACTCACAGCTTGGTATATGAAATATACTCGACAAAAAAAACTTATTTTGGTCGACATTACAGATTCCCGCTTGTTTAAATGTATTTACCTCACAATCTTGACGTAGATTTTTGTCAAAACTCTCGAAGTATTTATATAGTAGTCAATTATTAAATCAGTTTTATTGTTGTTTTCGTAAACAAATGAACGTTAAATTCGTATAAGAACGTGTATTTTGTTACTTGACAGGTCGCTAGTTATGATGCTAATTGTGTTTGCTAGTTGAAGCTGCGTTCCTACGCGAGCTTTAAATCTCATACTCGATAATTGTCATTTTATCAATATATTTAGACATACAAATTGTGTGTAACACCTTAACGTTTTGTTTTTCGACCTATAACGTATCTACAGATATACACGTACGTATTTGAACTACCATAAATAAAAGAGCTCAAGTGTGTAACGTTATCTGACACAATTTTCTTTGGTAGCGCTGTGTTTTCTGAAGCGATCATGGATGAAGGCAGCGCCAGTCAGCCATCTGAAAACAGTAATATGGATAGCTCTAAAGAAGCTGCTCTTTTATCCCTGATGGACAGAACAGGCTACAGCATGGTTCAGGAAAATGGACAGAGAAAGTTTGGTGGTCCACCTCCAGGTAATATGGAAACTATACAAGATATCAACTAGGCCCCATGAATTCTTTATTTATGGGCCACACAGATGGGGAAATATTGTTAACCAGTAGCCAAATGGCTATTTATGTATTACTTTAAGCACCTGATATAGATAAATCAGCCTTTCTAAAATCTCTTGGGACAAAATGTTCATCCTCTCCACAAACGAAGTACAAACTCGCAATGAGCTTTATTCTGTTTCGTTACAATCCATCCATTAAAATATAGATAGAATCAAGCTCCAGCCAATGCTTTTGCTTGCTTAATATTATCACATCTTATCAAAAAGTTAAAATGACTGCAAATTCCATTTCATGTTGTCTTTAAGGGTACAATTAGATTGCTATTATACAAAACCATTCAAACTTGATTTTAGTTTCAACAGATAATGAACTAAAGTTATGTCTCAGGTTGGGAGGGCCCGCCTCCTCCACGAGGTTGTGAGGTGTTCGTGGGTAAAATCCCAAGAGACATGTATGAAGACGAGCTGGTACCTGTTTTTGAGCGGGCCGGCCGCATCTACGAGTTCCGTCTCATGATGGAGTTCAGTGGGGAGAACCGTGGCTACGCCTTCGTCATGTACACAACGCGTGAGGGAGCCCAACGGGCAATCCAGCTCCTTGACAACTTCGAAATCCGTCCCGGAAAGTTCATAGGAGTATGTGTAAGTCTGGACAACTGTCGCCTTTTTATCGGCTCCATCCCGAAAGACAAGAAAAAGGAGGAGATCCAAGAAGAAATGATGAAGGTCAGTATATCACACGACTGCACACTTTAGAAACTGCATATTACATGTTCACTAGCACCATCTTGTGAACAAAAACTTCAAAGGAATTGACTTCATTTAATAACATTACAGAAAGCATAATAATGTCATGTCTTTTTTTATATTGCAATTCTTAATCCAGGTGACTGAAGGGGTGGTGGATGTGATTGTGTATCCCAGTGCGATGGACAGGATGAAGAATCGGGGCTTTGCCTTTGTTGAGTATGAATCCCACAAGGCAGCTGCCATGGCTCGCAGGAAACTCATACCAGGTGCAGAAGCTTTATATAAAAATATTTATTTGTGGTTCTTGATATGGCAAGCATCATTATTGCTATTGCTCGTATATTAGTTGGGTTTTCACCGCTTTGTAATCTTTAATCAAAATATAAAAACTTGCTCTGCCTCTGAAATTACTACTTTTTGGCCAACCGTGCCTCTTCCCCTCCAGCCCCCTGGGTACATGCTGGTATGAAATAACAATTAATTAAATCCCCCTTTATTTCTCCTATTAAAGGGTTGATTCACCCAAAAATTAAATATCTGTCATTAATTACCGTCATGTCGTTCCAAACCCGTAAGACCATCGTTCATCTCTGGATCACAAATTAATATATTTTTGATGAAATCCGAAAGCTTTCTGAACCATCCATAGACAGCAACATCATTGCAATTTTCAAGGCCCAGAAAGGTAGTAAAGACATCGTTAAAATAGTCCACTACATGGCTACAGTGGTTCAACCTTAATGTTATGAATAATAATTTGTTACATTTATATAGCACTTTTCTAGGCACTCAAAGCACTTTACATGTAGAAGGGGGGAATCTCCTCAACCCCCACCAATGTGCAGCATCCACCTGATGATGCGACGGCAGGCATATTGCGCCAGAACGCCCACCACACACCAGCTGATTGGTGGAGAGGAGACAGAGTGATTAAGCCAATCAGTATATGAGGATGATTAGGAGGCCATGATGGACAATTGGCAAATTTGGCCAGGATGCCGGGGTTACACCTAGGGCTGTAATCAACCAAAGAAAATCTTGGTCGACTAAAGTCCTGAAATTTTCGACTAAAAATGACGTTAGGAAAAAAAACTTTAAATTAATTAGCTGCGCACGGTGTGCAGTACTTGGTAGCCTTGTTTTCTGCCTAAATAAATTATAAATAAACATAAAAAACTAGTAGGCTATTTGCAGTATATTAAAGTCGGCATGAAACGGAAGTTGAGATCATCTATTTCTCCTTATTGTGACGTAAATACGAGTGAAACGGCTTCTGAAATTAGAAAAAAATTTAGGGAGCGAGGCTTGATTTTGTCCTTCGGGGTTGGATTGGATCGTTGGAAGTTGGGCGTTGCTAACAAAATGGAGGCAGATTTGAAGTTTACACTTAGTTGTGGAGGAAAAACTCGATCTATCTCTTAAATAAATGTATTTTCTCTCTAAATCTTTTCTACATATGTTACTGAACATATTTCCTCACTTTTCGCTGGTTTATGCTACAGATTTCACTTATTTTAAGTCTTTTATTACTTTATTTCTGTAAAACTTTTTCTCAGCTCTCGCTTATAAGGGGGGCGCGCCATAAGCGCGTTCACACACGCTACATTCCTCAGTGCGAGCCGTCACGACAAGCTGTTCGTCCGACTATATTGAGTAATTTTTACATAAAAAGTGCTTTTATTTCTCATATATTTCTCTCTATTTGCCTCAAGTCCTTCTTGAAGAAAGTATTGTGTACACCGAGAAAAATGCACCTAACCACCATGCTACGATCAGTGACAGGTTTCTGAGAGGCGGTGCAGAAACGAGATGGGGCGATAACCCCGCCCTTGCGCCATAGCACATGACCGGGAAGGAAGAGAGGTTGTTTCGATGGGGGAGGGAAAGTTAACATATTTGATTAAAGATTATAAGGGTAAATGATATTTTTTTTCAAATAATGAAGTGCACAGATAAATCAGTTATAGTAAACACTACAATATTAAATATAAAAATACGAATTGTAAGATTTGATTTCATGCCGCCTTTAAATAATTTTTGACCTGATTATTTTGCACTGGGGCGGGGTGTTCTGAAGACAGACTGTTATCTGTGAAACAGGGGTGCTCTGAAAACACCCCCATTAGCAATTAGTGCTTTCCACCTGATGAAATGAACGCAGCAAAACCGACAGTACAGATCCACTTTTGCGGCACGACTGAAGTGTGGCGTTGTGACGCTTCCGCTCATGTGTATGTTGATGGGCGTTCCTCAAGTTTACCGCTATGGGTGTGCTTTTGAGCCAGCGGGGAGTGAAAAACAAAGGACCAGCGAGAGACTTCTCTTCACCAGTGGGTTGGGCTAAACCAAAAAAAGTGAAAACAAGAGGGGTGATCTGAAGACAGACTGTTACCTGTGAAACAGGGGTGCTCTAAAAACACCCCCATTAGCAATTAGTGCTCTCCGCCTGATGAAATGAACGCGGGGCGGCAAAACTGATGAAATGAACGCGGCAAAAAATCGACCAATCAGAATTTTGGTCGAGCCAGAACGCATCGACTAATAAATCGACTAATCGACTGGGAGATTACAGCCCTAGTTACACCCCTACTCTTATCGAAGGACAAGGGGGTCGCACACCGGACGCAAAGCTCAGTGCCGTGCCGCATCTCAGGTATCTCACACATTCTATACATGCAAGCTCAATTTTGAATCGACTTCTGACAGAAGAGCTGCACGATGGGTGAGTTCTTGTAGCACTGGGTGAAATCAATATGTACATTAAAGATTTGAGGCAAATATAATATATATTTAATATAAAACCGTAAAATTACGCTCTGTGGCGCGGCAGGATTTTAAACAAGAGGATTTTTCGGTTCGCTTGTCTCGGTTCGGAGCGTGTGTGCGGCACGGTTCGACGCATGCGCAATGTAGCCTCGTGCCCGTATGTTACCTCAGACAGCAATGGGTGTCCTTTTCGCGCAAAATAAGAATATGTGTGGACATACAGTATAAGAAGTAAAAGACAGTACAAGTGGAGTGCTGCAGGTCACATCACGTGTAGAAATGGCAATGTAGCAATGGTCGTATTCACACCGCTCGCGCAAGCAGTGCATTGGCAGGGCAGAAGCAGTGCGTATAGACAGCTGTGCATTCACACACTGGCAGTGTTTGTCTCGCGCAGCTGAACCGCGGCTCGTGCCGCTCGTATATTGCAAATACAGAAGAATATTGTCCATTCTGTCACATTTTCCGGTCTTCTCCTCCGACCCCTGTCTGTGTCGTGCTTTGATTTATGATGGGCAGCATATATCTCCTGCAAATGCGACCGTGTTACCCTCTGTCCCAAACACACATGCATAGGTATAACACAGTTCACATATAAGTAGTTCACATAATAAATGTAACATTACAGTTAAGATATGCTTCTAGTTTTAATAATTTAAACAGGCCTTTGAAGTTTGGGCAAAGACTTCTGGCAGTGTTGTGTTTTCGTGTAGGCTATTTTATTATTTTTTCACAGCGCTGAATGTTAGGGTGATTGTGAAACACACGGAACACTTCACTACATGATTTCATAGTGAAATTTGTTATTTTTCATGTTAATCAGGTCAGTTGCTCACGCTGAATTAAAGCCACAGTGAATTGTTCTGATCAAAATTAACATGAAAAATGTTACGCCAATGTGTTGGACTCGGTAGACAGAGTAAGCAGGAGACAGCCAGTTAGGAAACAACTTCTCCATGATATAAATTTTTTTTTTAAATACTGTATCCTAAATTGTGAATAAATAAGCTATATATCATGCTGAAGTAAATTTCTGGAGTGTTAAGGATTAAAAGAAAAAACAACAACAAGAACCGTACAGAACCGAAAACCGTGACCCTAAAACCGTGATACGAACCGAACCGTGGGTTTTGTGAACCGTGCCACCCCTAATGGATAGATGTACTTTTATGGACTTAAAAAAATGACCCAACAATTCACTGCCATTATAAAGCTTGGAAGAGCCAGGACATTTTTAAAGGGGTGGTAAACCATGAATTCACTTTTCTAACTTTAGCTAGTGTGTAATGTTGCTGTTTGAGCATAAACAACATCTGCAAAGTTACAACGTTCAAAGTTTAAAGCAAAGGGAGATGTTTGCTTTTAAAGAAATCAATTTCTAAGGACTACAGCAAACGGCCGCTAGGGACTACTAGACATTCCTCCAGGGTCTCTGACATCACCAGCCCCAATATTTACATAAACCCCTCCTCCGAGAATATGAAATGGGGGGGGGGGGGGCATTTTGTATCGCCGTGGGAAATAGTTGTTGTTGTGGGAGGCTAGTTAGTAGGCTGGAGTGTTGTTGCCAATGCCGACGAAACGCTGTTATTTTCATCCGGATTGCAGGTCCACTTTGTTCAGCCTTCCTAGGGACGGGGGTGCGTTGCAGTGCATTTAACATACAACGTTATATGCATGTGTGTATGAGACATGAGGGGAACACGGTCGCATTTGCAGCAGATATATGCTGCCCATCATAAATCAAAGCACAAGACAGACAGGGGTCGGAGGAGAAGACCGGAAAATGTGACATAATGGACAATATTCGTCTGTATTTGCAATACACGAGCCGCGGTTCAGCTGCGTGAGACAAACACTGCCAGTGTGAGACGGGCGCGCGCGGCTCCCGCTGCACATTTCATGGAGGAAAGCTTCCACAATCTTCACGAGTTCAATGCAGGATTCTTACAACGGCTTGTCCTGAAAGATGGATTTAAAAACAGAAGCTGTTTACGATTCACAACCTGTAAGTATGATTTATTTTTCGTCAATGTGTTTTCCTGTAATAGTTTGTATTGTTAATTGTCCGTTGTAGCAAGGAAGTAAACAGATGACAATGCTCATTTGGCTCTGCAAACCAGTTTGTTAAATGCTCATTCATACTTAACGTTATCCGACAAACACCTAACGTTACAAACTTTCTCAATCTCAACAGCGAACTTGGCATTAGTGTAAATTATTCTTTGATTAGAGCTTTTATGTATTGTTTATCTACAGGCATGCTAAACATGGTTCTGTGTTTGATTTGGATACTATAGTAAAGCCAATGTTTAGTGTTCGTTCTTGGGACAGATATTTGGCTATAATCGTTCTAAAAATACAAAAGTAACGGTGCCATTCAGTAGCGATCACTATAGATCTGCAGTCTTTACTCTTGAGGACTGAACAGGTTCTGCTCGATCATCTTCACTAAAATTGTCTGGGTCTGATTCGGGCTCAAATTGGTATGGTTTTATTGACGCCATTGTACTACCCAAAGCACAGGCTACCGGTAAAGGTAAGGGGCGTGACGTTTCCGACAAACGTGCACTAGGCGGTTAGCGAATCACAACACACTGGGTCAGCTAACCAATCTGAGCCCATTGCGTATTTTTGAGGGACTGGCTTCATACAACCCGGAAACCATCAGACCGTTTTTACAAGGAGGGACAGAGCAGTGTAGAATAAAGGTAAAATATATGAAAAATAATGCAATTTTTTAAAAACGAAGCATGAACACATGTTACAGTGTACCCCACAAACACAATCAAGCCTAGAAAGAATGTGTTTTACCACCCCTTTAATATAACTCTGATTGTATTCGTCTGAAAGAAGAATGTCATATACACCTAGGATGGCTTGAGGGTGAGTAAATCATGGTCTAATTTAAATGTTTTGGTGAACTAACCCTTTAAGAGTTGCAATGATGTTGCTGCCTATGGATGGTCCTGAGAGCTCTCGTATTTCATCAAAAATATCTTAATTTGTGTTCCAACGATGAACGAAGGTCTTAGAAGTTTTGGAACGACATGAAGGTGAATTTTGTACATTTTGTGTGAACTAACCCTTTAAATATATTCTAGTTGATTCAGCATACACAGATTATGGAAGTAAAACAAGTGATCTTTGCTAGGAAATCCATATTAATAAATATTTTTATATTTATTTTTTTATTTCAGACAGATAAATAATAATAAAGTTTCTGGAGAAGCATGCCAAAAATAGAAACTTAATTTATTATAATGGGAGCAAATTATTTTTGATGCATCTGGACATACTATTTGTGCCCACTGTAGACAGTGTATTCTGTTTTTTTATTTATTTTTTATTTAAAGGATAATAATTTGTAGTAATCAAGCAGGCAGGCTGCACATAAAAATATAAAATATGCAACTGTCACACTATTTTAAAAGTGTAACCAATTTGGTGGTTGGTGTTTCAATTTTAGCGGGTGCATATTTCACAAGGGTCTGAGCATGACATTTCAACATTAAACTTGTTAGAACTATTCACAAATACGCAAATTGCTTGATGTGTGTCAGTGTCAACTTGATGTTTCAGGAACATTTCAGTTGTGGGGTCACACCATCCAGGTTGACTGGGCAGAACCTGAAAAGGAATTAGATGAGGAAACCATGCAACGAGTGCGAGTCCTCTATGTTCGTAATCTCATGCTGAGCACCACGGAGGAGACGCTTCGCTCTGAGTTCTCATGCTTGAAGCCTGGCTCTGTGGAGCGTGTTAAGAAGCTGACGGATTATGCCTTCATCCACTTCTATAACCGGGAGGATGCCCTAACTGCTCTTGAATCAATGAATGGGAAAGTTATTGATGGTTCGCCCATCGAGGTGACTCTTGCCAAGCCTGTCAGCAAAGATGGGAACAAAAGATCCGGACCACGGAGTAGCCACAATGGAGTGGCAGCTGGCGGAAACTACAGTGATTCCAACTTCCTGTTCCAAAGCAGAGATGATATGACCATCGGTTTGGGAACAGGAGCAATGGGTGATGGGTTAACCGCACGACCCCTCAGCCTGCCACCTCACTTGGGCAGCCCATATGCAGTGGACTTAGATCGCTGTGTGTATCCATTTCTACCAGGATCCACTTTGGTCCCAGTCAGCCTAAACAGCCTGAAGCCTAGCCAGCTGAGCTCAGCTGTGTCATTGCTGGATTACTATTGCCACAAGAATGACTGGTCTCTGCCAGAGTATCACCTCTACTCCCTAGCCGGACAGGAGGGGAAAATAATGCTCATCTACAAAGTAGTCATCAGCAGCACCAGGAGCAGCTTCATGCCTGATAAAGTCTGCACCATATTAGAGGACGCCAAGGAGCTTGCTGCTCAGAATGCACTCTGGAACTTAGGTTCGTTTCTCTCAGTTGTTCTCTGATTTCTATGGTTTTCGTTTCAGTACAACATTTAAAGGAATACCAGGTTACATACAGCTTGAAATTAGGAGTGCAATGATATTAAAATTCTGGCTGATACATACAGTATAAGACAGGGGTCGGTAACCTTATGGCACGAGGAAGGATAATCACTGAAGTGCGCACACACCTCCGGTCACGGGAATGGTTTGTCGGATCTGTATGCTAGCACAGGTTAAAATCTCACACTTTAAAAGTATTTATAACTTAATAAAACAGGATGTGTGACTATGAGGAATGATTACTTCAAAACATACGTCCAAATGCAAGTTTGAGGGACTTTATTTAAATTAAATACATTTACCTCTTTAGCTATTGTCATGTGTCAGTGATTATCCCTCTACGTGTCAGTGTTGGCCAACATGTGTCATTGGCTGCTGACCCCTGGTATAACACTATAATTACTTTTATGTTATGGCTGAAACTATCTATGGCCAGTTATAAAATTCTATTACATCTACAATTTTATTTTGTCTTTATTAAGACACAATATTTCTTTTTATGTGATTTTTTTTATGACCATTAGATGACTTAAAAAGAATGGGTGAAATGAGAATACAAAACTGCACTACCATTCAAAGGTTTTGGGGTCAGTAAGATTTTTTTTTTTTTTTGAAAGAAATGAATACTTTTATTCAGCAGAAACAATTGAATTGAACAAATTTTAGTAACATTTTTTACAATGGTACAAACATTTCTATCAACAAATAGATTTCTATCATCAAAGAGTCCTGAATTTTTTTTTAGTTTCCACAAAAATATTAAGCAGCACAACCGTTTTCAGCATTGATAATGATTACAAATGTTTCTTGAGCACCAAATCAGCATATTAGAAATATTTCTTAAGGATCATGTCATATTTTAAAATATATTAAAGTAGAAAAACTGCTATTTTAAATTGTAATAATATTTCACAGTTGTAATCTTTTACTGTATTTTTGATACAGTAAAAGATTAGCAGCCTAAGTGAGCATAAGAAACTTCCTTAACATTTTTTTTTTTTTTTTTAATCTTCCAACCCCCAACTTTATATCAAATATCAACTGATATTTATCCTAAATTGATCGTTACAGATCAATTAAAATGTCACTGATATTGCCTAATGATCGATATGGTACCAGTATATATTGTGCAAACTAATGTCAGTATATGTACCAGGTACATGTTAAAGTTTGTGTTTTCTAATGTGTGTTTGTGTGTGTGTGTGTGTGTGTCATATGACAGATTGCTGTATCAGTTCCCCTGGATCTCCTCTGAATGTTTCTTCTCCTGGACCTTCTGGCTCTGGTTTCCTGTCCTTTGGATGCAGGTCTCTGCCTTACCCAGCATACCCCATGGCTTCCATCTCACCTCCCCTACCCATCTCCTGCTCCTCTGCCCAAAGACTTTTCATCCCTAACCAGTCATCCTTCATGTAGTCAAGCCACCCAGAAGTTACTTTACTTGCAGTTTCTTAAATGTTCATATTCTTAAATGTCATTTTTATTGTTTCACAGATTTTTCGGTTTAGTGCTGTTTTAATAGAATGACTAACAGTGGCAGGATTTTTTATATACCATAACTTTTAAGCCACTGTTGGTGTTTCTTTAGCTGAGTATTTTGTATAATCTGTTTGGGTGTTTATTTCCCTTTTTTATTCTTAAGAAGTTATTTACTTGCATTAGAAACAGTGTTTGAATAGAAACAAAAGATATAAACTGTTAAAATGAGCAAAAAACAGATGCATCTTCTTAATATTGCAAAATTTGTAGGTAATGTTGCACGTTCAGCTTTGTGTTACATTCCTCCTGGCAGATTAAATTTCATAATTTCATTTTGATTGTTGATTTATTATGGATTTAAAAAGAATGTTTTGATCATTCTAAAATGACCAACAATGCTCAAACATTATAACAACCTAGTCAAACATGTCATTCATTACATTTAGTTAGTGGTGCATTAAAGGTGCACTTTTTTGTGCCTATTTGGTAGTCATGCTCAACTTATATGCTAAGTAGGTGGTTGCTAGGTATAGGGATACCTAGCAACATGGGTGCAGTGTCATGAAAAAGCAAAACTTTTCATCATGATCACATCATGTCTGGCTTTATGATGCAACCATCTCCATGTAATGTAAAACAGCTTTTATTAGTCTTTTATAATTTGAAACCTTTTTAAAGATTTCTTTATGTACAACACCTTTAAGCACTTTTAAGACATTTGAAATATATTTAATGTAATTATTTATGACTCTAATGTAATGTAATATCTAATGTAATTAGATTTTATTTGATTAAGGCAATTAAACCAAGTAAATATCAAACAAGTACAGAATACAACTTTATTTAACTCCAAGGGCAATTAAGTTTTGTCCATACAAAACGAAATCTACTCTTGACACTTGGCAAAATTAATTTTATTTTGCATTAAAACTAAGTAAGAATATCCAATGACAAAGATAACATTTTTTTATATAACTAAACATTGTGCATGTGGTGACAATTCTGTATAATTGTGTGTCAGGCTCCTGGCTTGACTCTGTGCTGTCTTCTCGGTTGTTTTTCACTAATTTGATAGCCTCTGCTATGCTCTGTAGCAATTTTAGATCACCTTAGTCAGGACTTTTTAAGAAGTAGCTTAAATTGGCAATGGAGATGCTGTCTGTTGTGCTGTGATAAGCCTTGAATGGGTCGAGGCTTAGTAGGGTCACCCCAGTGATTTTTAATGAGATTTTTGATGCATTGGAGACAGTTTATGTTCATAACAGTGAGAGATGTAAACCAGTATGGAGGACGAAAAGGAGAAACAGAATACTCTCTATATAGGAGCTCGTAGAAGGTTTGTAAGATTCTTTAGGACACAAAATAAGTTGTTTCTTCACAAAATATAGCCATTAGTTTACTTATTGATGTATTTATCCATTTACTATACAGGACAGTGCAGTACAGAGAGAGACGGGAAAATGGTGGGATTTGGAAGCGCAGACTGGACCTGAACCTTCATTGCATAAATTGGGTCAAGTGAGTATTTGAAATATTTAATAAATGTATTTTACTTTGGAGTCTTACTAGGAATTACTTTGGAGTCTTGCTACCTCTCTCCAAATCCTCAGCCTCTGTTTTTATTGATGCCATAAGGATCAGTGGGACTGTCATCCATGAAGTACACCAGATAAGCAGATGTTTGAAGAAGCTCAGGGGACGTCTTTGACTCCAAATCAGGCATGTGGCTGCAACTCTTCCATTTTTTTTCAATTCAATTGGGACATTTCAAACATTGGTTTAAATCATTTTATTTTTTTCCTTTTTAGGAAAGGCAGGACAGGGTTTGCTGAATAAAAGTAGCACCTCAGTTCATCATTACTTCTTCATTCTTGTCATCAGGTGTACTGGAACAGTGCAGTAGGTGCTTTTGGTAAGTATTGTGAAACTTCACATCATTTGTGGTTTGAAATACAGTGCGGAAAATAAGTATTTGAATACCTTGCTATTTTGCAAGTTCTCCCACTTAGAAATCATGGAGGGGTCTGAAATTGTCATCGTAGGTGCATGTCCACTGTGAGAGACATAATCAAAAAAAAAAAAAATCCAGAAATCACAATGCTGGATTTTTTTACTATTTATTTGTATGATACAGCTGCAAATAAGTATTTGAACACCTGAGAAAATCAATGTTAATATTTGGTACAGTAGCCTTTGTTTGCAATTACAGAGGTCAAACGTTTCCTGTAGTTTTTCACCAGGTTTGCACACACTGCAGGAGGGATTTTGGCCCACTCCTCCACACAGATCTTCTCTAGATAAGTCAGGTTTCTGGCCTGTCGCTGAGAAACACGGAGTTTGAGCTCCCTCCAAAGATTCTCTATTGGGTTTAGGTCTGGAGACTGGCTAGGCCACTCCAGAACCTTGATATGCTTCTTACAGAGCCACACCTTGGTTATCCTGGCTGTGTGCTTCGGGTCATTGTCATGTTGGAAGACCCAGCCTCAACCCATCTTCAATGCTCTAACTGAGGGAAGGAGGTTGTTCCCCAAAATCTCGCAATACATGGCCCCGGTCATCCTCTCCTTAATACAGTGCAGTCGCCCTGTCCCATGTGCAGAAAAACACCCCCAAAGCATGATGCTACCACCCCCATGCTTCACAGTAGGAATGGTGTTCTTGGGATGGTACTCATCATTCTTCTTCCTCCAAACACGTTTAGTGGAATTATGACCAAAAAGTTCTATTTTGGTCTCATCTGACCACATGACTTTCTCCCATGACTCCTCTGGATCATCCAAATGGACAAACTTAAGACGGGCCTTGACATGTGCTGGTTTAAGCAGGGGAACCTTCTGTGCCATGCATGATTTAAAAACCTTGACGTCTTAGTGTATTACCAACAATAACCTTGGAAACGGTGGTCCCAGCTCTTTTCAGGTCATTGACCAGCTCCTCCTGTGTAGTTCTGGGCTGATTTCTCACCTTTCTTAGGATCATTGAGACCCCACGAGGTGAGATCTTGCATGGAGCCCCAGTCCGAGGGAGATTGACAGTCATGTTTAGCTTCTTCCATTTTCTAATGATTGCTCCAACAGTGGACCTTTTTTCACCAAGCTGCTTGGCAATTTCCCCGTAGCCCTTTCCAGCCTTGTGGAGGTGTACAATTTGTCTCTAGTGTCAAATAAATAGTTAAAAAAAATCAAATATTGTGATTTCTGGATTTTCTTTTTTAGATTATGTCTCTCACAGTGGACATGCACCTATGATGACAATTTCAGACCCCTCCATGATTTCCAAGTGGGAGAACTTGCAAAATAGCAGGGTGTTCAAATACTTATTTTCCTCACCTTAGGTCAACAGTACAGACACTAAAAATGACAGACATACCCCAGGTCTGGTGACCACTGTTGACTATGGAAATTAACCTGTCCACTCTGTGTCCTTATAAAAGAGCTTTTATCATGTCAGGGGCTCATTTTAGCATTTCAGACTGTGAGACACTTCACCTGTTTGGCATCACTGTTGTGCTCATTTATGTCACATATACTTGGATTCAAAGGGAGTACTTCAGCTTTGAAAATCCTGAAGGGAGCAGTGAAGGGGGTCTTTTTGACGTGAAATCCTGCAGTAACCTTGGAAACCACAGCCAAAAGCTGTGTTGCTAGAGAAACAAACCATTATATCCCCCTTCAAAAGATGAGGTCAACCAGTTTCTAGTAAGAAAAGCTTTGCCCACACTTAAAAGGTGATGTTTAGGATTAACTGACCATTTTGGTGTATCTCAAAGATTGACGTATTTGCCGTACATTTCTTTTGTATTAACTCTTCTCATAGATGTATTACACTTGTATCCACTTATTAATTATTAGTCAATGTGATATCCGTTGAATACCTATTTAGTAAAACAAACTGTAGGATGATTTGCAGTTTGTCCCATAGAATCAGACTTTGGCTAGAATTACTGTGGCTTAGGACACATTTTAGTGCATATCGTGGGACACTGAGTGGGACTACAAAGGTACCATCTTCAATGCCTATCACTAGGGGGCAGTGCAACACTTTGTGGTTGCAAAATTGTCCTAATTCCACTGATTTATGTTGTGGTGATTGCTTGAGTTCTGTGAAAATGTTCCTTTATTTTCACAGCTCAGTTCGATAGACTTGCAGTTCACTTTTGTGGATATATCTAATCATTACACTCCCTCTCCTTAAGTATGTGACATATGCTCTCTTATGCCCACCAAGGCTGCATTTATTTGATTAAAGTACACAAAAAACAGTAATATTATGATATATTAATACAAATTTTATATTTGAATGTATTTTAAAATGTAATTTATTCCTGTGATGCAAAGCTGAATTTTCAGCATTCTTTGATGAATAGAAAGTTCAAAAGAACAGCATTTATCTGAAATAGAAAGCTTTTGTAACATCATACACTACCATTCAAAAGGTCCAGGGGTCAGTAAGAATTTCTTTTTTTGGAAATAAATTAAAGAAATTAATACTTTTATTCAGAAAGGATTCGTTCAATTGGTCAAAAGTGACGGTAAAGACATTTATAATGTTACAAAAGATTCTGTTTAAAATAAATGCGGTTCTTTTGAATGTTTTATCCATCCAAAAATCCTGAAATGTTTTTTGTACACAACTGTTTTCAACATTGATAGCAATAATAAATGTTTGTTGAGCAGAAAATCATATTGATATGAATCATATAAAGTCATGTGACACTGAAGACTGGAGGAATGATGCTGAAAATTCAGCTTTGCCATCACAGGAATAAATTACTTTTTAAAATATATTCACATTGAAAACAATCATTTTAAATTGTAATAATATTTAACAATATTACCGTTTTTTTGTTGGTATTTTTAATCAAATAAAATAAATGGCCTTGGTGAGCATAAGAGACTTCTTTTAAAAACATTAAAGTCTTACCTATCCCAAACACACACACACATATATACACACATATACATATACATATACATATACATATACATATACATATACATATATATATATATATATATATATAATTTCATGATCATGTATAATTTTGACCTCAATTACAGTGCAATTTGAACATGATTGAGAATGAATGTTAAGGTGGGTAGTTGTTTAGTGAATCACTCTATAAGGTATAACAGCTTCTCTTGCCTTATGCGCCATTTTTTTCTCCTCCGTTTCCTTCAAATAAGCAAGGAGTAAGCACCTTTGGCGATAGAAATGATTGTAAATTAGCATAAGCCCCATACGGTCCGCCATGCTTTGTGTACATCTAGCTACCACTCAGGCAGTTTGGCATGACTTTGCCTGGAACGCTACAAAGTCGTGAGTCGTGAGTCATAACTTGCGTGCTCAAAAACCTGACTGGAACGCAGCATTAGTTCTTATATTTTTTAGATTCTGTTTCTGGTTGGGAGGCTATTTGTGGAATGAGAGTGCCCAAAGCAATTCATCATTTTAAGAGCCAATTGCCAAGCGTTTTAAATTTGGAGTAAATCTTATTAATAAAGTCGAGGGCCTCTCAGTGCTTGGTTATGTGTTATAGATACAGTCCAATAAAACAAGCACACACAGATACACACACACATGCACTCTCGGGCATGAAAAATGGATAAGTTAGACGGATGAGGTCAAGCAGCAGTCTCAAGATGCTGTGAGAACGGGTTCAGGTGGCAGAGCCTATATGTCAGAAGCAAGACTAGAGGAAAAAGGAAATAAATTCTCCTTTCTCTCAAGCAACCTCATATAAGCCGCACACACGGGACACATTGTTACTTATGAGGGTATCATAAGATAGTGGGAGGACAAAATTATCCAAGCATGACTTTTCTCACCCTTAATATATCTGAGCTTGGATCGTGACTGACGGCATGTAGAAATACTGATAAATAAAAAAAACAAACAGTTTTTTTTCCCCCTTTGGCAGTGAGCTCTTAAATGTACACATCATTTTGTGTATTATCTAGGACAGTGAGATTATCATTCTAAAATATGGTATACTGTATAAAGATAAGTTAAAATGTTCATTTAAAGACATGAAGTAGATGTTTAAAATGGCTTTAGACCATCAGGATATGTGCTTGCTCATTACTAATGCCTGTGAGCAAAACAGACCACGCTTTTTCTGTTAGTTCACAGTTTCATGATACATTTTTATTTTTCAGGTGTGAACCAGCACAGTATTTTCACAATGTTGCTTCATTAACGCTAGTCAGACTGACAGTATTTTTTTTAATAAATGCCCACAAACCAGCTTCAGTATATATGGATAGTTGATCAATAAAATGACCTTTTTCTTTTTCAAATAAAAGGTTTTATATTAATACCTTTATATTATCCCTGTAAAGGCAATTCTGAAATTTGTTTCTAAACACATTATAAATGTTAGAAATGTATTGCTGAAACACGTTACAAAGACTGTGAACTGCGTAGTACTGAATTGTGGAGTTAAACAGTTTTTCACCATTGCTGTGTTCAGGATTACTTTATGCGGGGCTAAAACGGTGGCTCGATTAAGCAAGGGATAATGTACATCCAGCTGGTTGTAATCACAGAATAAACCCTGACTCCGTCTGGATGTACATGATCTCGCTTATTACATGGCTATTTGCCACATAAGTAAATCATTTTGAGCTCATAATCACGACTTCAGAAGTGGGAAGTAGGACATTTCCGATAGCACGTGAAGGCAGCATAACATGCTGCTAGACGGCGTGATTGCCCAATCAGAATCAAGGATTCCATAGAGCTGTGTAATAATGCATTTATTTTTATGGCATTTTAAATGCCACTAGATTTGTTCTTAGATGCCACATGCCAATCCTCTATTTCCCTTCACTAGTTAATTTACATAAATAGTCCATTTGACAAATATTTTTTTTAAATCATAAATGTTCCATATATTCCTTTAGTTAAGACAAAGTAATATATTAAATAAGTGCATATATAATGATGATAAATAGATGGAATATTGCATTTTACACTGCAGGACATTTCAAGCTAACATTTCCAGAGAAAACATCTTGTGTTTTTGTTCATGGCAGTTCATGATGAATACTGTTATGTCACAGGGCAATTTCCATGTTTTGCTTACAATTTGGATGGATAGTTATATTTTTTTAGACAAAGCTTTCCATGGCAAATTATATTATTGGTCTTTTTTTTAATGAAAATAACATGGCAAATCAATTGCCCATGCAGAAGTCTGACCAATTATAAAAGCCATGCAAGAAACCTAGATAGCCATTCGCCTTTCCAGGAATTTTACAAGCATGCCAGAAATGGACACATTTTAACTTTACGTTCATGGCTGTGACCGGCACTTTGCACCTGCAGCCTGACGCTGAAATACTGTTCGCCAAAGGTCAATATGTAGCCAGCTGTCAAGTAGGCTACCTTCTGTGACAGATGATGACGACTTTCCCAACCTCTACGTTCACGCACAAGCCAATCTGATGAACAGCGAGAGCTATAGTCACATATCTGCTAGCAGACCTTAATCATCTGGACAAGAGCACTGTAATCTAGCTGTCTAGCCTCATTGCAATGATATAGTTTGACCTTTGGCCATTGTGAGCTAGAATATTGACACAGGAGACACGATTCTATATATTAGATTTTCTGTGCTCTCTAGCCTCAGATGGCCATTTTCAATTTATGGGCATTTGTGCCAGACTTGCATTATAAATATAATTTAATGCACTGCTACTTTACGATTTGACATATTGCTTTATTGGACATTTGCTGGCAAGATGAGACTGGGTTATACCTGTGCTATATGAATATTGCTTACCCAGCACATCCTTTCATTCTTTTTAACATTTCTCTATCAATCTTTCGCTCTTAATTTCTATAAAACTGTCTTTTTTAGCACTATGATTCAACACCTTGTCTTTTGCATTTGATTGGAGCAGCTGAATGTAACTTGATGTGATGTTTTAGTCACGTAGGCAGTTTAATAAAATGTGTATTTTATATAACTTCAGCTGAATCATTAGGAATGGAGTCTGAGAGTCTGCTGTTTAGTTACTGAAACTACAGGGGTATTATTTGTCCAATAAGCTTCTTTCAATGGATTAATCTCTATACGTGGCCCCTGTGTAGAAAATGACTGTACAAAGATTGAGAAAGACAGCTTGAGGAAAGGTGTGCTATTTTCTAAGCTATCAGGGTTGCGGTTTTCACCTGATGGACCAAAAAATTCTATAGACTTACATATCTAGGGACAAATATCCTCCTTATTTTGCATTGTGGAAGTAAACTATCTGTAAATGTGCAAGACTTCCAATTCATTAGCCACTAAATAACTAGACAAATAATAAAGTGCAGTAAACGCAAGGACTATTTTTGCTACTAACCAGTGTATTATGATAATACATATATAATCAGGGCATGACTAGCCTGGATGCCAGCCAAACTTAGCCCCGCCAACAACATTTGAGGTCGGGAAGTTCGGTCTGGACTGTTGTGGAGCAACTATGCTCGAACAAGAGCTGTTCAGACCAATCAAATTATCAGGGCGGGCTTTATACGATGATGGACAGATGATAAACAGTAACGTAATCATGCACGTCACCAAAGAGCACTTGGTTTGAATTCGTTCTAATCCTAAGTGGAGAACTTGTTCGTATATGCATTCACCTTTACTATTTCTCTCAGAAATGATGATCATGTTGGTAAGTACTCCGTGTATCCTTAAATTCTTTTACAACACCGGCAAAGATCATTTACGCTCATCTTCTTCTTCTACTTCTTCCAGCGTGCGTGCAGTTGAGTTCTGTTGACAACTATGCGTCGCTCCGTTGCTCTGATTGGTTGTAGGTCTATCCAATTGAGTGCAGAGGCATTTTCTTTTCTGGTTCGGTTGAAACACGCCCCATAATCACAGCCCAATGGAGCAGTATCAGACTCATATTCTGACTAGAATTGAATATGACAACGTCAGGCTAGGGCTTGACATTAACACCCGGTCAACTGCCAACCCAAAAGGTGGATTTCAGCAGTACTCCTACTAGACACTTTGGCGGATTGATTTTTATATTATCTGAAATAATAATCTATAATATAAATAAAAAAACTTGTCAAAGATTTTTTCAATACATATCGATACTGAATTATCTGAAATGCTTTCAATAATAATTTCCGACAGAATACAGTAGATACACGATACCAGCTGCACTTTCTCGCTCTCCCATCTCTCTGACAGCGAGCTGACACACAAACCCGCCTCCCCTCACTCACTCGTTTTATTTGCTCCGGATGAATATTGTTGGTGTTACAGGCCTTGAATTTCGATGTGGATTGCGCATATTGCTCATCGTTTTATTAATTCCCGCAAATGTTGTGCTCACACCCAGAGTGCGTACACATAAAGCTGAGTACTAAATTGAGTTCTTTTTTGCTGCTTATTGTGGTTAAACAGTCAAATACACACAAAATAATGTCAAAATGCCAGTCTTGGCGAGTATTCATGTAAACACAGTCAGTTAATGTTTAAAGTGAATATAAACAGTTGAGAAAGAAAACAGTATAATGGTCTGTGTGTCAGGTATTAAAGTGACAGCAGCCTAATATACCTGCTGCCAAATTATAGATAATATTAAAAATATCTATATGACAGTTTTCCCCCCATGATATCTATGTAAAAATGATGGCCAGTGAAAATGCTGAGTGGCTAGTAGATTTGGAAAACCACTAGCCACAGTGGCCGGTGAGCAAAAAATGTAATGTCATGCCCTGCCTATAATAATAATAATAATAATATTATTTTTTTTTTTAAAAAACAGAAAAAAATTAAAATATCAAAATAAATACCAAAAATACCAAAAAAATTGTGAGGGTTCCAGAACAAGTTGGGACATTTTGTAAAATGCAATAATAATGCAAAAATCGGTGATTTGTTCATTCTCTTGAACCTTTATTTAACTGACAAAAGTATTCTAAGATAAAAAAAAAAAAAAATTAACATCTTGATAACAGCAAGTCTCTGTATAATCACAGTATATGGCTCCAAGTTAATGGTACCTTCACACATATAGTCACCCATGCTGTTTTCACTGATGTGCCCCCATACCATGACACAGAGTCCTGCACGTACCCGACGGGTGACCAGCGAATATTGCTGAAACGGGTGAAAAACATCCTACTGTGTCGGATACGGGTGCGGGTTGGGTCGGACAAGGGAGAACACGGGTCTAAACATGGGTTTTAAACAGTCACGTGCAAACGAATATAGGCCTATATATAAAAAATATATGTATGTATATTGTAGATGTGTTCCTAAAAATATGCATATGCAAAAATATGCCTTGCCTGTATTTCAAGTTGATAAAATAGTTTCAAATCCATATCAGATTTAGAATGTCCCTGCTGAAGTTGTCCTTGTGCTAATGGTGGTGTAATAACTTCAGTATGCTGGCAATAAACATTTTTGTAAGTGTGTCTATAATGTGCGGGTCGGGTGTTGGTTTACAAAATCAGACCCGTGCAGGACACTGCCATGACAGGTTTTTAGTGTTTTGGGACATTGGTCCATTTTGGTCAATTACTGGCGACAGCCAGCATTAAACCATCAAAATTAAATGTTTGTTTATTGCTTATGAATTTCCAAGATTTTCTATGTAAGGGTGTAAGGCCCGCCCAATCGTCCCAATGACGGCTTACGATTAGCGGGTGAAGGTATCTTGCGCATTCTGTCTTTTCAGCGGGGCAAAGTAATTTGGCTTTATCATGACCTCGAATTTAGGTTAGAATGCCGATTGGTTATTAGATCATTTGTATAACAATTTAACTACACATTCGATCATTCTATTTAACTCTTTACTCTTATTGAAATCATTCATTCGGTTCTCAGAGTTGCACAGGGTCCTCGCACCGGCTGTTTTGCGGGCCCACGATCATTAATCAGAGGTTATGGCTAAAGTAATTTAACAATGCTGCCCATGCTTACTATTGGTAAAAAGTACCCATGTAGCCCCCTACAATCGCCTATATAACAACTTAGTTAAAGCTGAAACAGTGACCAGAGGTTATGGCCAGTACCATAAAATAATGCTGTATTATCTCAATAGTATTTTATCTGGTCCCCTATAATTCGACTGCATAACTCAAGTTAGTCAGAAATCTAGAATCTCGCCAGATGTGCCCCATGCTCCATACAATCCGAGATCATACTTAACCCTGATCGCAGATTTGCGGTAACAAAGGATGCATCCTAATGCACTAAAATCAATAATTTCAGAGTTAGTCAGAATAAATCAAATGTAACAATTTATTATTAGTCAGGTAAATGTATCATGCCAATTACATAATCAATTCAAACATAATCCATACATAACATCAAATGCTCTGAAGTAAAGAGTAAAAGATGGATACCTGACTTCTGAAAATTAAATAACACTACGGGCTGACCTGTGTAAAGGATCGCACCCTGACCCTTCTGCAACATCTCCTTAAATACCAGACCAAGACAGAAACCTCTTTTAAATGTAAACATGAGTTCACTATGGGAATCAGCATTAATCAAGTCCTATAGACCTGTATTGACGACAAGATGTAAAGACCATTTGGCAGAAGACACACCCACCACAATAAGCAAAATATCTCTAAACTCTTAAAACCTTTGTTACCTTTTGCTTTATTTTACCTTTGTACCAGTCGCACTGAGACATGTCAAATGATACCAAACATGTATAATACTGTATAGTACTTGTTCACATTAACTCATATAGATTTTGGGTGCATTTCAACATATGGAGAGGAGAGATGAGGGGAGGGGAATTAAATGTAAATTAAGGCCATCCTTAACCAGGTGATAAACTCAGTATGATGTTGTCTCGGATGGGGACGCTAAATGCACAAGAGTGAGTTCAGATGTTAATTTCTTTTGTTTTCTCAGAGAGTCCTCAAGGGGTTTTCAAACTTTTTAAAGGTCCCGTTCTTCGTGTTCTTTTGAAGCTTTGATTGTGTTTACAGTGTGCAATATAACATGTGTTCATGTTTCGCGTGTAAAACGAACCGCTGTTTTCACTGTCCTAAAAACGGCTGATGACTTCCTTTATTCTATGAAGTCCCTCCTTCAGAAATACGTAACGAGTTCTGATTGTGCCAGCGGTTCCTGTGTTGTGATTCGACAGCAGCTTAGCGCACGTGGAAAGGTCACGCCTCTTAACGGGAGATATATGCGCTTAATGATCTCTACAGCGTCCCTGGGAAAGCCAAACAAAGGTGATTTGACTCCGGGATGAAAATAACAGCGTCTCGACGACATGGGGACAAACACACTCAAACGCAACACTTCCTTTTCTCCACGCGACCGTCCTCTTCTCCACGTGGGACAGCAACAAGACCACGCCCCCTTTTTTCGCGTATTCTTGTGGGCGGAGGTTAGTCTGTTCTACTGTTCTACTGACGTCATTTATGAATGAAGTACCAGGATGTAGTCCAAGCCGGCCGTTCGCTGTAGGCTTTGAAAGGGAACTTCTGTTAAATAAAATATCTCGCTTGGCATTGAACTTTGAGCTTTATAATTTTACAGGTATTATTTATGCTCTAACAGCAACATTACACACTAACTAAAGTTTGAACAATGGGATCACGAAGAACGGGACCTTTAATGGCAAGGATCCCTAAACAATTCCCTTGTGAGATCAATTCTTTATTAGGTGTATAATATAATATACATAACCTATAATATAATATAAAAACTAATTGAAGTATTTAAACTGATGTATTATATCAATATAGTTCAAATGCTTCAATTTGTTTAAAAAAACAAACTGGATTAATTAGATCTAGCTAAATATGTTCAAGGGAACATGTGAACTCTACAATCTATTTCAACTGACGTGTGTTACTGAGGTGTTTTGAGTTTGCACGCTACACTTGTGGTGGGTGCGTAACTGTAAATGTCTGTTCTAACACTATGGCTTTAACGATACTAACTCTATAGCGGTTGAAGAGCACTGCAATTATTTCCCATTTACTACAATCAAATGGATTTCTCCCCACATTTCGCGTCTGTTGTCTGCGCTGCATTTTATTCTTTCTGCACTGCCACGCACGCGCGCAGCTTCGAGGGAACATTGGTCCCTTTCATCTTTGGTACTGAGAACTCAAAGTCTTTTTTTCCCTATAAACAAGCTGAAAGGTGGACTCATCTGACCACAGCACACATTTCCATTTCTTTCTTTTAGACCATCTGAGATGAGCCCGGGCACAGAGAACTCTGCTTCATCTGTGCATTGAACAGATGTATAGCTTTCTCCTTGCATAACAGAGATTCCAGTTGCATTTCCTGATGCAGCGGCAGACTGTGTTAAGTGTTACGGTTTTCCAAAGTACTCCCAAGCGCATGTGGCTATATTTGACACAGTAGCATGATGGTTTCTCAATGCCACCTGTGGGCTCGAATGTCACGCACATTCAACAGAGGTCTCCTGCCTTGCCCTACAGACTGAGATTTATCTTTATTCCCTGAATTTTTTCACAATGTTCTGTGTGGTAGATGGTGCAAGACCTAAATACTTTGCAATGTTGCATTGAGAGATGTCATTTTTGAATAGTTCATGACAATCGCTCATGGAATTTGGCACAAAGTGGTGAGCTATGACCAAAAGTTTTGGTGGATGCTCTTCTTAATACCCAATCACATACACTCACCTATTACCAATTCACCTGCTAATTATAGACTGCTTCAGAACAACATAGAGAAAAAAAAGGTCATTTTTTATATATATATATATAAAATATTAATTAAAAACAGTATCAAAAAATGACTTTTTATGTGTTTGTCATAAAATTGTGAATTTATACAATATAATATATGCAATATTCCACCACTGTGTTAAAATTCAGAGTGTTTTCTGTAAAATGAGACAATTTTTATCTATTTACTCCAATGTATGTGGGAAGGGCACTCTTTTAAATTCAGATATGCCAAATCCTCTAAAAAATTAAAAATATGCTGCAGAGTTTAAGTGGTTAACTTGGATATTTTACAATCTTTTCACTTTTATTTTGCCAATGTCCCAATTTTTTTGGAGTGTGTTGCAGCCATCAAAATCAAAATGTGTTTATATTTACAAAATACAATTCATTTTGCCAGTGAAAATCTTTTCTTTGTACTTTTCTCAGTTAAATGAACGTTAACCCTTGTACGGTCTTCGTTTGGGAATTACACTCAGGGTCTTTGGGGTCTCCACAGACCCCAGGCAACAAAATGTAATATTGTAACAAAACAATTGTTTTTTTTTTTTTTAACAAATGTAATTTTACTCTGTTAATCAATGTTTTTACAACATCTGTGCAGTTTTTGGAGTATTTATAATAATTTGTAAATTTATATAAATACATTTAAAAATATATTTTTTAATAGATTTTCACACAAAATCAGTTTTTTTTTAATGTAAAATTCATTTTATAAAAGACCCAAATTTCTAACTTTCATTCGTGGGGAGAACATGGATAATTTGACATGGTTTAGTGTAAGATTTTTGCCCATCTTTTGGAAAATACAGTTTTAAAATAATAAAAAAAGACTTTTACCAGTAAATGGCTGCAGAGCTCCACTATTTGCTATGTGCTATTTGACTGGCTGAAAGACATCAAGTATTTTTCAGTTGGATTCTTATCTAAATGTAATGAAATAACAATTATAACAATTCAAATGAATTAATTTTGTTTTATTCACATTACATTTTTGTTTGTTACATTATGATTAGAATCAAACCTGAACAAGAGAAAAGTTGGAGTCTTTAGAGTTTATCATTTATTTCAAACATCTGATTTTCTTATAATTCTACAAATTTAATCTACACTTCAGTTACTAACTGTAACAGAACAAAAATTAACAGAAATGAACAGTTATATAACATATTGAGTAAGAAATGCACAACATGAACATCAAAATGCAATGAACTGAACAGCAATAACAAGCAATTACAAATGTATTCCTGTGTGTGCATTTTGCATTGTGGATGTTTTATGCATTGTTAGAAGTGTGCCACTTCATTTCTGTATATGTGTTCTGTGTTGTTTCTGTTTTTGAGGATGGATTTTGTCCATTTTCTAAGCGGAGTCTCTGGAAGACCCTGAGTGTGTCTTTTTTTGTCACACGAATATACAGGGAGTGCAGAATTATTAGGCAAGTTGTATTTTTGAGGATTAATTTTACAACATTAATAATTAAACAACAACCATGTTGTCAATGAACACAAAAAACTCATTAATATCAAAGCTGAATATTTTTGGAAGTGGTTTTTAGTTTTAGCTATTTTAGGGGGATATCTGTGTGTGCAGGTGACTATTACTGTGCATAATTATTAGGCAACTTAACAAAAAACAAATTTGTACTCATTTCAATTATTTATTTTTACCAGTGAAACCAGTATAACATCTCAACATTCACAAATATACATTTCTGACATTCAAAAACCAAACAAAAACAAATCAGTGACCAATATAGCCACCTTTCTTTGCAAGGACACTCAAAAGCCTGCCATCCATGGATTCTGTCAGTGTTTTGATCTGTTCACCATCAACATTGCGTGCAGCAGCAACCACAGCCTCCCAGACACTGTTCAGAGAGGTGTACTGTTTTCCCTCCTTGTAAATCGCACATTTGATGATGGACCACAGGTTCTCAATGGGGTTCAGATCAGGTGAACAAGGAGGCCATATCATTAGATTTTCTTCTTTTATACCCTTTCTTGCCAGCCACGCTGTGGAGTACTTGGACGCGTGTGATGGAGAATTGTCCTGCATGAAAATCATGTTTTTCTTGAAGGATGCAGACTTCTTCCTGTACCACTGCTTGAAGAAGGTGTCTTCCAGAAACTGGCAGTAGGACTGGGAGTTGAGCTTGACTCCATCCTCAACCCGAAAAGGCCCCACAAGCTCATCTTTGATGATACCAGCCCAAACCAGTACTCCACCTCCACCTTGCTGGCGTCTGAGTCGGACTGGAGCTCTCTGCCCTTTACCAATCCAGCCACGGGCCCATCCATCTGGCCCATCAAGACTCACTCTCATTTCATCAGTCCATAAAACCTTAGAAAAATCAGTCTTGAGATATTTCTTGGCCCAGTCTTGAGATATTTCTTGGCCCAGTCTTGACGTTTCAGCTTGTGTGTCTTGTTCAGTGGTGGTCGACTTTCTGCCTTTCTTACCTTGGCCATGTATCTGAGTATTGCACACCTTGTGCTTTTGGGCACTCCAGTGATGTTGCAGCTCTGAAATATGGCCAAACTGGTGGCAAGTGGCATCTTGGCAGCTGCACGCTTGACTTTTCTCAGTTCACGCACGGGCAGTTATTTTGCGCCTTGGTTTTTCCACACGCTTCTTGCGACCCTGTTGACTATTTTGAATGAAACGCTTGATTGTTCGATGATCACGCTTCAGAAGCTTGGCTATTTTAAGACTGCTGCATCCCTCTGCAATATATCTCACTATTTTTGACTTTTCTGAGCCTGTCAAGTCCTTCTTTTGACCCATTTTGCCAAAGGAAAGGAAGTTGCCTAATAATTATGCACATCTGATATAGGGTGTTGATGTCATTAGACCACACCCCTTCTCATTACAGAGATGCACATCACCTAATATGCTTAATTGGTAGTAGGCTTTCCAGCCTATACAGCTTGGATTAAGACAACATGCATAACGAGGATGATGTGGTCAAAATACTCATTTGCCTAATAATTCTGCACTCCCTGTAAAAACAGATATCAATCCAATTATTTTTTTTATTTATAGATCTAGAGTGCTGACAACTGTACAAAGTCTCATGCCATTTGGACAAAGGGAATTTTTTTTACATTTGATCAAACGTCCTATGGGGTAAGAAAAGACCCTGCAGACCCTAGAAGGGTATAAACAAATCACATATTCTTGATTTTATTAACATTTTCAAAATTTCCCAAATTAACATTTTCAAAATTTCTGGAATTGGGGTTGTACTTTAAATGGTACAAAATATTAAAAAAGATTGTATGATCTTGCACTTTTTTTGCTAAAAATGTATATTGTTATAAGGATGTATTTCACGGAGTGTAAAATGTTTTCCGCTTTTTCTTCATTTTTATTATTATTATTATTATTATTATTTTCGATTCCACTAGCTTATGATGATAAAGAGAAACAAATTTGTCTCCACCTTTTTAAATGTTTTATATGGAAGCTTGTTTCCACCACAGAATAAAAAAATAATAAAAAAGTAGTTGTGACTTTTTATCTCATACAGACTTTTCCCCCGTCAAAATTAGGCTTTATATTCTCACAATTAGGATCTTATAACTTGGAAGTGCAAGTTTTATATCTCACAATTCAAAATTGTGATTTATAAAGGCGCAATTGTTTATATCTTGCGATTCTTTTTTCATTTTTGCAGTTCCAAGTTTATATCTCGCAATTTATATGTAAATAAGAAAAAAAGAAAAAGTCCTAACCATAATTTTTTTCTGTGGTGGAAAAACAAGCATAGATTCAAATCAGACAAAACATAACAATGTGCCAAAGAGAATTAAATAAAAGAAATCACCTTTATTCAAGCGATGGCGACCTTTGCACAGCTATTTCTTCCATAAATGAAAGAATCTAGTTTTTATTTTATGTTGAAACGCCCCACTTATTGAAAGGTCCCCACTTGTACTACCGTTTGTCATAATTAAATACTGGAAACCAACAAAAGAAAAGCACGTCAAGAAACAGCTGGGTGAAATGGGGTCATGAAAACATTTAACACCATGTGTAAAGCTTTGAGTGCCATGCTGAAAGAAAAGAATAAGCAAATAACTACAGGGGGGAGTAGGATGACTAAATCTGCCCTCATTTCAGTTTCAATCAAGCACTTTTTTTAGCAGGCAGATGGAAATTAATAAATCTCAGCGTTTGGTCTGCAGCATATTTTAAAATGACAATACAACAAGCTATAAAACGCTCTGCGACACAAAGAAGCACGATTGACTTATTAGAGGCAGGGCTCACAAAGCTTTTACAAGGAAAGAAAGTAATTTTCACAAGAATTACTGAAATGCCTCCATGGGTTTTACCATTTAGCACCCAAACGCTCCTGAGATTCATGCTCGGCTCAGACTAAATCCCTGACATGTGCCATTGACGTCGAAGCCTCAATCCCTTGTATTTGTCATCTTTCACTAGCTAAAAGTGCTGTGGACAGTTCAAGGCTCCATGTGAAGTGAAAATGGCAGGGGAGCTCTTGAGCGCAGTGGCCTAATGATGTTCATCTGTCCTTGCAGCTAAGGAAGTGCTACGTGTATAAATTCCTTATCTGAACTTTCTCTCTTAGCTGTACTCAACCTCAGGGGTTTAAATATTGTTATCAAACTTTGTATCACTTTCCCTTTCAGAGATGTTTATTTTTTTTTAACTATGGCTTTGGAGTTATAAGAACAGAACATTCAAGGTCATATCTGTGCTGCTTTTTATTCATGTATTGTAGACTCACTTGGGCCTCATTAATGAAACATGAGCAGAACAAACTGTGTAGATCATTCTCAAATCCATTCAAATGGAAATTGTTGAATTTTCTATGGAAATTTAATTTAATACAAAATATATATATATATATACAAGTATGGGTTTGCAAGCTATTTGCATAGAAATTTGCTCTGAATCCATTGAATCCAGGTGTTCCAACCACTTCCATGGCCACAGGTGCACCTAGGCATGCAGACTGTTTCTACAAACATTTGTGAAAGAATGGGTCGATCTCAGGAGCTCAGTGAATTGTGCCAAGTGTAACGTTTGGTGGAGGAGGGATTGTGGTGTTTTTTTGTGTTTTTTTTAGGGGTTGGACTTGGCCCCTTAGTTACTTGGACAATTTCATGCTCCCATCTTTGTGGGAACAGTTTGGGGATGGCCCCCTGTGCATGTAAAGGCAGGCATGTAAAGGGGGGGGGGGGGGTATTTAAAGCAGCACTAGGTAACTTTTCAACCTTCATAATATATTTTCAAGACTCTTGTGATGATACATCGACTTACAATAGGTTGAATGACACGTCTGCCATAGTAATTTCCATCATCACCCCCAATTCCTTAAATTCGGACGTGCAAGGGTTAGGGTTAGCCTATGTAAGCCTATGTCTAAACGGCGTGTACAAGTTTGGTAGAGGCTACATTCTTGCAAGTAAATACATAAGACGTACAAAATCATATTTTAGGATACCTAACATGTCTGTGATATTTGTTTATTTGTCTTGCCTCAAGCTATAATGCAAATCGATTTTTCAAATTTGAAGATTCATCTATGGTAGCTTGATATTATATTGACGATATATGGTTATTACCTAACACTCAAACATTGAATTGAAGTATCATATAGATTCTGTAAAACGGTAACCAATAGACTAGACTACTATAATGACGCTGGCTTGTAAACGTGAGTATCGCGATCATTTGGCGTTTGAAAAAAAAAAAAAAAACCCATGAAATTATATTCATATGACATGCTGAAACATATGCCACTGTACCTGGGATGAAGACATTTCACACGCGACGCAAGCAGAACACCTGCATGTGAACTCCTGCAGTGTTCAGGGCTATCATAGTTGTCATGTCAACAAATGCACGTGCGATGCATCCCCTGATGTAGGATGACAGAGTTTACGACAGTAGTAGAGGACAATACTGTTTCCCAACTGTAGGGGGACCCCGAGAGCAAAACCTACCTAGTGCTGCTTTAACTGTTCAAGAGGGAAATGGCCTGTGGGAAGAAACTGTTCCTGTGCCTAGATGTTCTAGTGGCCAGTGATCGGAGTCGCCGTCCTGATGGTAACAGTTCAAACAGGAGGTGTCCAGGGTGAGCGGAGTCTGTGATGATATTCCCTGCTCTCTTCCTCACTCTGGAAGAGTACAGGTCCTGGAGGGTTGGCAGGGGAGCACCAATAATCCTCTCCGCAGTCCGAATTGTGCGTTGTAGTCTCTTGATGTCAGATTTGGTAGCTGAACCAAACCAGACAGTGATGGAAGTGCATAAAACAGACTCAATGACAGCCGAGTAGAACTGAATCAGCAGCTCCTGTGGGAGGTTGAACTTCCTCAGCTGACGAAGGAAGTACAGTCTCTGCTGGGCCTTTTTCACAATGGAGTCAATGTGATTGTCCCACTTCAGGTCCTGAGAGATGGTAGTGCCCAGGAACCGGAATGACTCCACTGCTTCCACAGTGCTGTTCATGATGGTGAGTGGGGGAGAGCTGGGCTGTTCCTCCTGAAGTCCACTATCATCTCCACCGTTTTGAGCGTGTTGAGCTCAAGGTTGTTATAACTGCACCAGACAGCCAGCTGTTCAACCTCCAGTCTGTAAGCAGACTCGTCACCGTTTTGGATGAGGCCAATGACAGTGGTGTCGTCTGCAAATTTCAGGAGCTTCACAGAGGGGTCTTTAGAAGAGCAGTCATTGGTGTACAGTGAGAAGAGCAGTGGGGAGAGAACACACCCCTGGGGGCACCAGTGCTGGTAGCTGGTAGTCCTGGATGTGAGTTTCCCCAGTCTCACGAGCTGCTGCCGGGCTGTCAGGAAGCTGGAGATCCACTGACATATTGAGGATGGCATGGAGAGCTGGGTCAGTTTAGCTGAGAGAAGATCAGGCATGATGGTATTGAAGGCCGAACTGAAGTCCACGAATAAGATCCTTGCATAAGTCCCAGGTCTGTCGAGATGTTGCAGGATATAATGCAGTCCAATGTTGACTGCATCATCCACAGACCTGTTTGCTCTAGGCAAATTGAAGAGGATCCAGCAAGGGTCCAGTGATGTCCTTCAGGTGGGCCAGTCTTTCAAACGACTTCATGACCACAGACGTGAGAGCGACAGGTCTGTAGTCATTAAGTCCAGTGATTTTGGGTTTTTTGGGGACGGGAATGATAGTGGAGTGTTTGAAGCAGCAGGGAACTTCACACTGCTCCAATGATCTGTTGAAGATCTGCGTGAAGACTGGGGCCAGTTGGTCAGCGCAGGCTTTCAAACAGGCAGATGAGATGCCGTCTGGGCCTGAAGCTTTCTTAGTCTGCTGTTTTTTGAAGACTCGGCTCACATCCTCCACACAGACCTTAAGCTGGGGTTGGATGACAGGAGGGGGGAGGAGAGGGGTGCAGGAGGTGATGGTGAACGTGTGAATTGCAGATCAGAGCGGGTGTGTGGTGTGAGACTGGGCTTTTCAAATCTGCAGTAAAAAGCATTCAGCTCATCGGCCAGTTGTTGATTCTCAGCAGATCGGGGGGATGGTGACTTGTAATTGGTGATATTCTTCAAGCCTGTCCAAACTGAAGCTCGGTCGTTGGAAGAAAACTGGTTTCTCAACTTTTCAGAGTAGCTTCTTTTAGCAACTCTGATCTCCTTTGTCAGTCTGTTTCTGGCCTGGTTATACAAGATTTTATCCCCACTTCTGTAAGCATCCTCTTTGGCATGACGAAGCTGCTTGAGTTTCCCAGTAAACCAGGGTTTATCACTAGTGAATGATAAGAATGTCCTGGTAGGAATGCATGTATCCTCACAGAAACTGATGTATGATGTTACAGTATCTGTTAGCTCGTCCAGATCAGTGGTAGCAGCTTCAAAAACAGTCCAATCAGTGCAATCGAAGCAGGCTTGTAAGTCCAGCTCTGCTTCATTAGTCCATCTTTTTACAGTCTTTATTACAGGTTTAGCTGATTTCAGTTTCCGCCTGTAGGTCAGTATAAGATGAACCACACAGTGATCAGAGAGCCCCAAAGCTGCCCGTGGGATGGAGTGATATGCATTCCTTATTGTGGTGTAACAGTGGTCCAGTATATTACCGTCTCTGGTGGGACATGTAATGTGCTGTCTGTATTTTGGCAGTTCACGGAGAGATTTGCTTTAGTAAAATCCCCAAGAATGATTAAAAGAGAGTCTGGGTACCTTTGTTCAGTCTCAGCTATTTGTTCAGCCAGCTGTTGTAGCGCCGCGCTCACACACGCGTCTGGAGGGATGTACACATTCACGAGAATGAATGAGGAAAACTCCCGTGGCGAGTAGAAGGGTTTACAGTTTATGAAGTGCGCTTCTAGATTAGGAGAGCACATCTTCTTCAGCGTTGTTACATCTGAACACCAACTTTCGTTAATGTAGAAACACAATCCACCACCTCTCGTTTTCCCTGTTAGTTCCGCGATGCGATCCGCTCGGAACAGCTGGAAGCCCGGCAGATATAGTGCGTTGTCCGGGATGGCTTCACTCAGCCAGGTTTCAGTGAAGCACAGTGCAGCAGAGTTTGAAAAATCTTTGTTAATGCGGGTGAGGAGAAGAAGTTCGTCCGTTTTGTTAGGAAGGGATCGGAGATTCGCAAGATGAATACCAGGGAGTGCAGTGCGGAAGCCGCGCGCGCGGAGTTTAACCAGCGCACCGGCCCGCTTTCCACATCTGCGTCTGGCCGCGCGTTTTAAAGACACAGCTGCGGCTCCGATGAGGTTATCAAACAAAACATCCGAATAATCAAAAACTGCAGAAATGTTGTCTGGTGTGTGTTTCCTAATGTCCAGTAGTTCGTCTTTGGTGAAACTGATCGGAAAAGAATGATTAAACGCAGAACAAACGAACAAAAACAACACAATAGCTGAAGAGCTCCATACCGAGGCTGCCATCCGCGGTATGGAGCTCGGTCCGCGACGCCATCTTGATTAAATGGCATCAAATGGCATACTCAGTTCAGTTCTGAACGATGTGCAACCTGTAGATCATTCCAAGGTCATGGATTTGATTCTTGGGGAACAAACACAGATAAAATGCATTCTTCAATACACATAAAAATGTGTTTTTTTACCAAATCATTATTTGAAAAAGTAGATTTCTTAAAGATCAAGATTTGCTTATCAATCTTTCTTTCTTTCTTTCATTTTGCATTGAAAAGAGAAAAATACCTTAGGATGGTCGTTTTTTTAACACCCATTCTCGCCTCCTCACCTGCAGGTGCCATTGTAATGACAGTCTTTGAAATCCTGAACTCTACACTGCACTAGTGAGAGGAGGCGTGATGCTCAGCTGGTTGCTATGGCTCTCCTCCTCTCAACCCAGTGAGATCACAGAGGCTAATGGAACAAATTTCCTAACATTAACGGGTGAACATATCTGGGTCATCTCATCCCCCTCACTTCCTATAGAAAAAAAAGCTAACAAACAAGCTGAGCTTTATAAATGTGCATCAGTGTGTGTTTGTGTGATATCTGCATTGTCTGCAGCACCTTACAAACTGATGCGCAGGTAATCAAGTGTGGCGTACTGGGATAATTTCACCAATGTCAAAGAAATAAGAGGTCAGATAGCTGCACGTAGCACTTAACAGACAGCGTTTGCCTGTTTGTGGTGTTTATCTGGGGCATGAACAGAAGACTTTGCACTTTTGTGAAAAACTCACTCACCATAGGCATACTAATTCTAGATCATCCCCAAGATATATTCGGCTTGTTTCATAATGCACATCGAAATGTGTTTGAAGTGTCTATGAAGAATTTGTTGAGGGCTTTGTGCCTGATAAATTAACTTAAAAGTTGTAAGGAGCATTTGTTGTTGTTTTGAAAGCAAAATCATTTAAGAGTCTCCTTTTTCATTTAGCATTCCTGGATCTTGCTGTACTGGGTGTGAAGGTTGTTTATTATTGAGTTCATAGCTCATTTTGCCGCAACATTTTCATATGGTCCTTACAACCTTCATCGGTTCATCTTGTAAATTGTTCTGGCTGTTCTGATGCCGTGCCAGTTCTAAGTGATTTTTATGATGCTGTCATGACTTGTGCTGTTGTAATGGGCTTTTAAAGACTCCCTGTTCAGAGGCAACAGATGTTTCAGTGGGCATGGAACCAAGTTAAGCCTATAAATCACAGGCATGTTTTTGATTTAAAACTACTGAGGAAGGTGGTTTGTGTGACTTTTCTGACAGTGGAGTGATAAAAGATCACCATCGCTGATACGATCAGATTTAATTTTCCGTGTGTGTGAGAGTATGTGTGTGTGTTGTCCTTAAAGGGGTCATCTCAGGAAAAATCTAATTTTCCTGATATTTTGAGGGTAAACTGTTTGAAGTAACAAAACTCTGAACAAACTTTGAAGTAACAAATCTCAAAAATTAATTCCCAGCCCATATTAATACTAAGCTTTTGAAATGGCTGTAATTCAATAATCTACTTTATGAATGAAGAATGCATTAACATATGACCGACCACATTTATACATTTACACTGAAAAAACAATTACAAAGAAACTAAAAGTAAAACACTGAATGATATAGAAGTAGTATTTTTTTTTCTTCTTGTAAAACACTCTCCTATAATCTTTGCTTTATTTACAACTTCAAAAAAGATTCAATTCCTATTCAGAAATGTGTCCTTCATAATCATGGTGAGGTAATAAGGAGGTTCCAGGATAAATACTATTTCCTAAACACACTCAAAAAAATATTTAGCCTAAATTTAAGATTTATGTATTTGAATTGCACATAAAACATTTCCATCCATTTGAATTTCACACTTTTATCATAAATTAAATGTAATATTTGTCATACATAAATCAAACAGGATTTTTGTGAACTAAATGTGTTTTAAAAACACAATAACCAGGTTTATATATTTATTATCAATTAATCAAATTTGTTTCAACCTCATACACTTTAACTTGCTGAATATTGCTTGTTCCAAAGCTAGTCTTTTTTTTAGCCATGTTTCTTCTTTTTAAATGGTAACTAAACCCTTATGCTGTGTTCACACCAAACGCAAATAGAGCGTCAAAAACGCGTCTACCGCGTCTAGTTGGACGCTTGCACATTTTGAATCCATTCGCGCGTCTACAGCGAATTGGACACGTGTATAAATTGAGCGTTTGAAGCTAAATAGATGCACGTTCAAGGCGCTCCTGGAGAAATATGTCATAAAACACCACTCTGCCTCTTTTCATTTTCATTAAAAAATATATATTAAACATTAATAGCCACACAAATGTGGTCTAGGCAACTCCTACATTATCTTCACTGCATGTATATTTAAATATCCTTAAAAAAATAAAAGTTATGAAACTTCTCTGCCCTCAGTCAAAACGATTTGGCAAACAACAAATTATAGATTCATGACACCAAAGATCGCCCGTTAGATCCACACAAGACGAACCACTACAGGACATCAGAGCCAGCGGCAAACGTCAGAAGGACTGGCTGAGGAAAGGCTGCTCTCGCCAGGGTTAATGAGCGCTGAACGCCCGATAATCGCCTGGATCTCACAACTCACAAATATTTCTTTTTAAAATAGGCGCTCTCTTTATAAATAAACCACATATTTGAGCTTTAAACAACTACATTCTCACCTGAAAAAGTCTTAAAGGGGTGGTAAACCACGATTTCACTTTTCTAACTTTAGCTAGTGTGTAATGTTGCTGTTTGAGCATAAACAACATCTGCAAAGTTACAACGTTCAAAGTTTAAAGCAAAGGGAGATATTTGCTTTTAAAGAAATCAATTTCTAAGGACTACAGCAAACGGCTGCTAGGGACTACTACACATTCCTCCAGGGTCTCTGACATCACCAGCCCCAATATTTACATAAACCCCTCCTCCGAGAATATGAAATGAGGGGGGGCGAGGCCATTTTGTATCGCCGCAGGGAAGCGTTGTGGTATAGTTAGTAGGCGAAACGAAACGCTGTTATTTTCATCCGGATTGCAGGTCCACTTTGTTCAGCCTTCCTAGGGAAGGGGATGCGTTGCAGTGCGTTTAACATACAACGTTATATGCATGTGTGTATGAGACAGAGGGGAACACGGTCGCATTTGCAGCAGATATATGCTGCCCATCATAAATCAAAGCACAAGACAGACAGGGGTCGGAGGAGAAGACCGGAAAATGTGACATAATGGACAATATTCGTCTGTATTTGCAATACACGAGCCGCGGTTCAGCTGCGTGAGACAAACACTGCCAGTGTGAGACGGGCGCGCGCGGCTCCCACTACACATTTCACGGAGGAAAGCTTCCACAATCTTCACGAGTTCAATGCAGGATTCGCACAATGGCTTGTCCTGAAAGATGGATTTAAAAACAGAAGCTGTTTACGGGCCACAACCTGTAAGTATGATTTATTTTTCGTCGATGTGTTTTCCTGTAATAGTTTGTATTGTTAATTGTACGTTGTAGCAAGGAAGTAAACAGATGACAACGCTCATTTGGCTCTGCAAACCAGTTTGTTAAATACTTAATACTTAACGTTATCCGACAAACACCTAACGTTACAAACTTTTTTAAAAATCTCAACAGTGAACTTGGCATTAGTGTAAATTATTCTTTGATTAGAGCTTTTATGTATTGTTTATCGACAGGCATGCTAAACATGGTTCTGTGTTTGATTTGGATACTAGTAAAGCCAATGTTTAGTGTTCGTTCTTGCGACAGATATTTGGCTATAATCGTTCTAAAAATACAAAAGTAACAGTGCCATTCAGTAGCGATCACTATAGATCTGCATTCTTTACCCTTGAGGACTGAACAGGTTCTGCTCGATCATCTTCACTAAAATTATCTGGGTCTGATTCAGGCTCACATTGGTATGGTTTTATTGACGCCATTGTACTACCCAAAGCACAGGCTTAGCCTGAGGCTACTGGTAAAGGTAAGGGGTGTGACGTTTCCGACAAACGTGCACTAGGCGGTTAGCGAATCACAACACACTGGGCCAGCTAACCAATCTGAGCCCATTGCGTATTTTTGAGGGACTGGCTTCATACAACCCGGAAACCATCAGACCGTTTTTACAAGGAGGGACAGAGCAGTGTTGAATAAAGGTAAAATATATGAAAAATAATGCAATTTTTTAAAAACGAAGCATGAACACGTGTTACAGTGCACCCCACAAACAATCAAGCCTTCGAAAGAATGTGTTTTACCACCCCTTTAAAACTATATTTTGTGACACAATAGTAGTATTTTTAAATTATGCAGGGTTTCTCATCACGTCACTTTACCACGTGACAGCAGCAACTAGGGTCCTAATTGGTTAACGCGGCGCGAATTGATGGCAAAGTTAAACATTTTCAACTCGCCGTCAGACGCGAATTCGCTTAAAACGCGTGAATGCACAAAAAGCACCATTCGCCGAATTTGATGAGCGAATGAGGTGGAATCACATCCATCGCACCGTGCCAACGTCTATCATGCCGCAGGACCCCAAGACGCGTGTCAACGCGCCTTTCCATTGACTTAACATTGAAATCACTCGCTCCTAACGCTCTATTCGTGTTTGGTGTGAACGTAGCATAAAACAACTTTTTTTAGATAATGATCTGCAAGACTGGAACTTTATTAGTGCTGTTCATTGATTCGAGTAAATGTTTAGACATTTGGGTGTGAAAAAAGTGTTTTAATTCTACAATATACTGTGTAAAAACCAAGGGGGTAATCCAGCACCCGGAAAGAATTCCTTCAATAGGGGCAACCATTGCTAACCAAGCCATCACCTGCTGATAGCATTCCATTGACTCCCATTCATTTTGGCGTCACTTTGACAGCGAATATCTTTACATCTGAGGCGTTTAAAGACTCGTTTGTCCATTGTTTATTTCTAAAGAAACACGACAATGTATAAAAGGCTCCATTACCTTGTATCTTACACTATCGCCCAGTAGAAGCCGTTTTTGTAAAAAATAGGCTAACGATTGCGTCATAACCACGTGACTCTCTGTCGCACAGTAGCGAAATTACCGTATAAACAGGAGGAGAAGCTCGCAGGCAATCTTTTACTGTCTATGAGGCAATTTATTAAAATAAATAAATACTATGCAAAATGACAATATAATTAATCAGAATACTTACCAAAAGTTGCCAGAATACTTACCTCATGCTCATGCTCTCTGTCACTGCAAGATTCTGTGATTCAGATTCAGAATTCACTTTGCACAACTACTAGAAGACTTACAACTGTCAGACAGGTTGCTCACGTCACAATGCTTCTAATTGACTTCACTTTACTCCGTTGAAGTCTATGGGGTCGCTGTGTCCATTTCTTTTACTGTCTATGGTAAAAACGTCTGAGTGCTGCCCTCTTAAGGTTGAACATTGGCTACTGCAGTTGAATTTTCCTATTGAACGTTGTTTGCCATCGTGACATATGTTGGCTCTTCCAGCGACTCAATCCCCACTCACTACCCCCTGGCACGAGCTCACCGTGCCCTAAGAAATGTTTTCCCACATTGATCACATGAGAATTCACTCCAGCTGTCAATCAATCCGTCACTGCAGGTCTCAGGTGCACGCCCCCCGCTCAGCTTTTCCAGCATTTTTCAAATCTTGCCAGTGGGTGGAGTTAGGCTCTGATCAGGGGTTGAGTTACCCTTCAACCAAATAAATGTAACTTTTTTCACAATAAACATTTTTTTCTGATTCTATTTGAATAAATGCATTCACAAATGAAAATAGGATTGCTTACATAAAATAAAATAGATTATAGTTAATAATATACTGTCATGATTTGATTGAGTGCATAAATCTGACCTGTTCTGTTTATGTATGACTGACAAATACAGTTAATTACTTTATGTCAAAACTGCAACACAAATGGGTGGACATTTTATATTCAATTCAAATACATAAATACTACATTTAGGTCACCATATTAAGAAGATGCTATTAATTGTTTGTAAGAGTAAGTTGTGGGGAAAGTACGGCAAATGTTTTCAACTGTTAGCAATAACTGATAACTTATTTTTGAAAAGCAACCAAAATGTTAATTTGGTCCAAATCAATGCAGTTTCACAGGGCTTCGAAGGGCTTCAGTGGCTCTGTACGATCCGCTGAGGAATAGGGTATTATCTAGCAAAACGATCTGTCATTTAAAACAAATTAAAAATAAACATGTATATACTTGTAAACCTAAATTGCTCATCTTGCGCTGCTCTGCGACGTGCCACGGATTGTGCAATCACGTCGGAAAGGTCACACTAGACGTAGGTAGAAGTACTGCCCCAAACGAACGTGTGAGGACTGATACAAACGCCCTTTACCAAAAGCACTCCATCTTCAACTTCAAAATCATCCAACATCGTTGTTTTACCTTTTTTTGCTAAAGGATGTTTGTATTAGTCTTCGCATGTGCACTTTGTAAACACATGATGTTTAATGAAGACTTATCAGTGGGATTTTGGACCAATTAGATTTTACAGTGGGCGGGGGCTACACAGTACAATGCTGCAGAAATTGAAACCAAGCAACCAACAAAACATCCCGTGTCTTTTTACTTGTCACAGTCACAGCTGGCCAGAAGAAAAATATTTACTAAATTGTGACTTTATGGTCAGAGAGACCTTGACTAACATCATAAATCAACCATATACAGTGAGGAAAATAAGTATTTGAACACCCTGCTATTTTGCAAGTTCTCCCACTTGGAAATCATGGAGGGGTCTGAAATTGTCATCGTAGGTGCATGTCCACTGTGAGAGACATAATCAACAAAAAAAAAATCCAGAAATCACAATATATGATTTTTTAACTATTTATTTGTATGATACAGCTGCAAATAAGTATTTGAACACCTGTCTATCAGCTAGAATTCTGACCCTCAAAGACCTGTTAGTCTGCCTTTAAAATGTCCACCTCCACTCCATTTATTATCCTAAATTAGATGCACCTGTTTGAGATAGTTAGCTGCATAAAGACACCTGTCCATTCCATATAATCTATAATTATCCAACTACTAACATGGCCAAGACCAAAGAGCTGTCCAAAGACACTAGAGACAAAATTGTACACCTCCACAAGGCTGGAAAGGGCTACGGGGAAATTGCCAAGCAGCTTGGTGAAAAAAGGTCCACTGTTGGAGCAATCATTAGAAAATGGAAGAAGCTAAACATGACTGTCAATCTCCCTCGGACTGGGGCTCCATGCAAGATCTCACCTTGTGGGGTCTCAATGATCCTAAGAAAGGTGAGAAATCAGCCCAGAACTACACGGGAGGAGCTGGTCAATGACCTGAAAAGAGCTGGGACCACCGTTTACAAGGTTACTGTTGGTAATACACTAAGACGTCATGGTTTGAAATCATGCATGGCACGGAAGGTTCCCCTGCTTAAACCAGCACATGTCAAGGCCCGTCTTAAGTTTGCCAATAACCATTTGGATGATCCAGAGGAGTCATGGGAGAAAGTCATGTTGTCAGATGAGACCAAAATATAACTTTTTGGTCATAATTCCACTAAACGTGTTTGGAGGAAGAAGAATGATGAGTACCATCCCAAGAACACCATCCCTACTGTGAAGCATGGGGATGGTAGCATCATGCATTGGGGGTGTTTTTCTGCACATGGGACAGGGCGACTGCACTGTATTAAGGAGAGGATGACCGGGGCCATGTATTGCGAGATTTTGGGGAACAACCTCCTTCCCTCAGAGCATTGAAGATGGGTCGAGGCTGGGTCTTCCAACATGACAATGACCCGAAGCACACAGCCAGGATAACCAAGGAGTGGCTCTGTAAGAAGCATATCAAGGTTCTGGCGTGGCCTAGCCAGTCTCCAGACCTAAACCCAATAGAGAATCTTTGGAAGGAGCTCAAACTCCGTGTTTCTCAGCGACAGGCCAGAAACCTGACTGATCTAGAGAAGATCTGTGTGGAGGAGTGGGCCAAAATCCCTCCTGCAGTGTGTGCAAACCTGGTGAAAAACTACAGGAAACGTTTGACCTCTGTAATTGCAAACAAAGGCTACTGTACCAAATATTAACATTGATTTTCTCAGGTGTTCAAATACTTATTTGCAGCTGTATCATACAAATAAATAGTTTAAAAATCATACATTGTGATTTCTGGATTTTTTTATTATAGATTATGTCTCTCGCAGTGGACATGCACCTACGATGACAATTTCAGACCCCTCCATGATTTCTAAGTGGGAGAACTTGCAAAATAGCAAGGTATTCAAATACTTATTTTCCTAACTGTATTTAATTATATAGGAAATATGACTTCTTTATGTGTTCCTCCTGATTCCTCAACTTTTTGTGTTTTCCTTTCTTAGTTATTTTCTCCTCTTCTTTGGCTTCTTTCCTTCCGCATTTCTTCAGGCTTTCATTATCTCCCGTGTCTCGTTCTCATGTAATGTAGCTCCCTCCTCCTGTCCCGGCTCTGCTCGACCGTATGACTTTTTCACAGCTTGTCATTTCTCATTGCTGGTCGCCATAACCTTCAGAGTTAATACTCAGTGTTGTATCCTCTCTCTCCCCTTTCTTGGTTTTTTTCTTCATATCATCTTTCACTTCATCCTGCATTTTGAGGATTAACGCCTCCTGCATCTTTTTTCACTGACTCTTTCTGTCTTGTAGTAAATTGAATCATGCTCTGGCAGCATGTAAAGAGCTTATCTCAAATGCCCTTTTACCTTATCCATCCATGTTCCCTGTCCTTTCTTCTGTCCATCTGCGGGCGACAATGTATCGCTATCAGATCACTTGGGAAGTGTGTAGATGGCTAACAGCTGGTATCATGTTTATTTAGTCCTTTTTGTCGATACTGTCCAACTAATGGCTCTCAGAATGACTGTAATGGCTCCAAATTAGATCTGATAAGAGTGATGATGGGGTTTGGAGAACTGTGAATTTATCTTTGACAGTCTGTGATGGTTGAGGACTCTGCGATACCTGACAGAGATTAAATAATTATGGCTCTTACTGGAATGTTTTATGTGGAGCAGAGACAGAACATAGCAGTTTTTCTAAACAGTTAACCCGCATGAATTCGCTCCAAGGATCGGTAGCGAACCGCTGTGAAGGCCGCACGCGTTCAGTGTCTCAGCTGGAAGAATGGATTTGATTATAATATTCTTTATCTGACTCCATTTATCATAGTTATCGCATTTAGAAGATAATCCCAACCGATTGTTTGGTCATCTATATTTGATAGTTAATCATACATTTAATCATTCCGTTTTAACCCTTTGTTGCAATTATACCGTTCCACATTGGAGATAGTTAATAATTACAGATTAATTCAGAAAGGATCAAAATGTAACAATTTATTAACAATCAAGTAAACGTAAAATGTCAATTACATCATAGACATAAATCTCTTCTAAAAGGAAACCCAAATTCTAGTTATGGTTACACTCTAAAGAGTTTCAAATAGATGTAAACATAAACCATTAATTATGCTCTGTAGGCCTCTGCCTAGAATGTTACCTGTGAGATAGAGAGAGAAAGAGAGAGAGAGAGAGAGAGAGAGAGAGAGAGAGAGAGAGAGAGAGAGAGGGGGAGAGAGCTAAAGAACAGCTCTCTCCAGAGAAAGCCAGAGAATCCAAAGAGAACGAGCTACAGAATGCAATTCTCTTTTATCCTCTTCCCTGAAGTCACCAAATTCAAATCTGACTCTTGTAAAACTGACCAATCAGACCAAACCGTGAGACATTTGAAAGTAACCAATCAGACAAAACTTCCCCCATTGTATCAAAGGTGTTAATCATTTGGCCAGCCGGCCAGTCATTCTTTTGTCTTTCTAACTCAACCTGGCCCTTCTGATGGCGTTAAGGGGGAGGGGGTTGAGTCAATTTCAATATCTTGATCACGACGATGGCAGTTAACAGCAGAACAGATGATTTTGTTCCATTTCAAATATCTTTGATTATTTTCCACCTTACACTAAACAAAAGAGAACATTTTTAATTTCCTTTAAACTGTGTTGAAATGTGCTGCTGGTGATTTTAAAGTATATATTTGATCTTCCATTCCTCTGGAAAAACTCTCAGAGAGAGAATTTATTTCAGCAGATAACATACAGTGATGTTATGGAAACCTTGAGTGGTCTATCAAGACTGTCCATAGTCTGTTAAAGAATATGGACGGCTCACTCTCTTCCATTAAAGAAAAGTGAAGCCGCAAGAGTGGCGCGTCTCGGACGATTTGGGCATCGAGGAGAGTTGAAATCAGGTCAACTTTATGGTAATGAGCTATGACGCGGTTCGGCGGAAACCAATGGGAATGTAGAAGTGCTCCGCTTGAGAGGATCCCAGAGAATGCAGTTATGTAAACTTTGGTTCTGACCACTTTAGTTCCCAAGCAAAATGGAGGAGAGGTTGACCATTGCTGTGGTGGGTTTGATGATAAGGCATGCAATACTATTTATAGGCAACATTTTCGCTCTAGAACACTTATTCAGCGGGTTCTTTCAGCGGGAATGCAATTAATTTGCTCAAAACAACACCGATTTGACAAATTGCATTAAGGATACACTTCAACCAGGACAGTTATTGTAATGTAGGCTGCACACAAATTAATGTTATGTATATGTGTAGGTGTGTGTGCACTTCAGTGAAAGCAGCACATTAATATAGAATTGTGATTAAACTGTCTGGAACTATATGCGTTAACGTTTTTAATCCACACCAGCCAATCAGAATCGAGTATTCAGACAGACCATGGTATAATGCAAAATATTCCTCATAGACTCTTGGACTATTGGTATTAAAGTTTTTATTTAGAATTTAGCTTTTTAGTAGCCTGACAAGCCAAACCCACATCAAGATGTTGGGCAGGGCTCAATCCGAGGGGCGGGATAAACGGTTGTCTTTCAAATTCCCTCTGCACGCAATTGGATAGCGCTACAACCAACCAGAGCGCTATCAGTGGTGACAACAATCACAAGCGGGTTGTGCCTGAATCCCATGCGTTTTCCCACCAGCGGAGCTAGTTGATGGATTAAACTTTTGCCGTATCCGGTCGGCAAAAATCAGAACATATCTTCGTTTTTTAAGAATGACTTCAGTGCCGTAATGTTCTTTGTTAGCAGGGAAGTAGCAGGGATTTCATGCGGAACCGTCACAACTCTGCCGTCATAATTTTAAGCCCGCTAACCAACTCTATACACGATGTGATTGGCCTGACTAGATTTTGTTTTTTTCAAGTCTACGGAGAGTTGCTACACGACCCTGGCTGCAAATGACATTTTCTAGATTTCTAGGCTAGCTTTTTAGTGTTGTTATTGTTAACTTAAACTATTAAAAATAGCCTAAAACTAAAATAAAATAAAAAAAATTGATGTAAAACTTAAATGAAAATGAGAAACATTGCTTTGGCAACTGCCTGAAATAAAACAAATACTAAAATTACTAAAATGAAATAAAATAGATTAAAGCTAAATAGAAAAATACCACCACCAAAACTAAAAACTAAAAAACACGATAAAAAAGGATACATGCACAATAAATTACTAAAACTATAACTACAATTAAAATGGAAACTGAAACTATAAAAACAAAAGCTAATTAAAAATATTAGTAAATACTATAAATAATGCTAAAATAAAACTGTTATTTTTTTAATTGTTTGGAGTGACATGAAGGTGAATACATTTTATTTTTGGGTGACCTATTCCTTTAACTATTTGCATATAAACATTTGTATCTGCATATAATTCATGTTACCCTCACCGCAGCACAGCTTATAGTTTAGTTCAAACTCTGGCTCATCCTTTATAAATGTGGCATCTAAATGTCCTAAAACAACCCCTGTCCTTTGAGTTCTATTTGTGTTGTATCTACTGAAGCACATGATCTGCATTGCTGCACTGTATGGGGCAGCAGGGTTCGTTGCCCAATTGCTTTTTGTATTCTTGGTAAGTTTCTTAAGTCTGTCGGTGCATGAACTGATACATGGGAAACTTGCATATTTAAGTGGTCTGTTCTGTTCATTCTAGTTGATGTGTTGCCTGACAGTGTTGGTGATATTCATTATAGTTAATCGTTTACACTTGTAATCGTTTACACCAAGAAATCAATAGCATGTGATGGTAATTCTTAACCAGGAGTAATGTATTTCTAATATTGCACTGCAATATGTTAGTTTGTGATTGATTGTGTAATTCATGAAAAACTAAATTGAAACAACCATTACAGTAAATAATGATTCAAGTGTTTGTTAACCAAAAATGAAAAAATGTTTGCTGATCGTTATGTTGCTCTTTACTTCACAATAAAAGTGCAAGGGACAATTAGATTTTAAATGCTCCAAAAATGACACAAAATAACATTAAAGGTAGTCTATTGAGGGTGAAGCACTGAAGCTTTTCTCTCAACTGTATCTTGAAAGGCTTCATTACTCAAACCTTTTCCAATGCAATGTAAATTGTGACCATATAGTGGTCGAAAGAATAAATAAAGGCCAATTCACACCGCACCAACAGATTCAGAACAACGGCAACAGACACTTTGTCTGCTTTTGTCATATCAGTGTGTTACCCCTGTCGAAGTCTTTTGCCGTTGGTTGCAGCTTGTCAATCGTATTTGCCTAGATTCTGATTTTGCAATTGATTCTTTGTAAACATTTATTATTATTATTTTAAAGAAATAAAAGTAGATCTGCGATCTGTCTTATTAACAATGCTCCAGACCTTTGCCTCTTGATTCATGATAAAGGTTCATGTGGACCTGAATTTTAGTATTTTAATATGTATTTTGGGTAAAACATACTGGGGTTTGTCCCTTTTAGGAACTAGATACTGAACCAGTTACTTCTCAGGGGAATGAAGCTTCGGAAACGACATTGGACCCCATTGACTGCCATTATGGACAAAAAACAAACATTTTCCATATACACTATATTGCCAAAAGTATTGGGACACCCCTCCAAATCATTGAATTCAGGTGTTGCATTCACTTCCATGGCCAAAGGTATATAAAATCAAGCTCCTAGGCATGCAGACGCTTCTACAAACATTTGTGAAAGAATGGGTCGCTCTCAGGAGCTCTGTGAACTAAAGCGTGGTACCGTGATAGGTTGCCACCTGTGCAATAAGTCCATTTGTGAAATTTCCTCACTACTAAATATTCCACAGTCAACTGTTAGTGGTATTATAACAAAGTGGAAGCAATTTGGTACAACAGCAACACGACCATGAAGTGGTAGGCCAAGTCAAATCACAGAGAAAACGGTGATGTCATGCGCAGAGACACGATAGCACAGAGCGAATCATATGCGCAAGTCTGCACAGACCACAAAACGCATCGGACACACTGATAATAATCAATGAATACTAAGGACGTTTAAAAGACACAGCATGATTATATGAACATGTTAGTCCTATCTTAAAAAAAAAAAAAAAAAAAGAATTCCGGAACCAAGATTAATCATCGGCGTTGATTCTAAAAAAATTCTGAATTGAACTGCCTTTGGGTGTATAAAAATTATTTAAATGACCTTTCAATAATATATACTAGAAGTTTGTCAAGTGTTGGGAAAACTGGCGCTGTTGTAATTATGGAACGTTTGGTGCATTGTGATTAAAACCAGACACAGACATTTTTGGCATCCACAGGGAAATAGATATTTGGCTTTAGTTGAAAAGATTATCCACTGCTATTGATTGCTTTACTGTGATGCTCAGCAACTAAAGCTCGGGTCAATCAGCAGACTCTCTATGGACATGCACTGTGCACTATTAACCATTAGTATTCATACAGGCCAATGGACTGCTATCTATAAGGCCTCCGATATCTACCCACTGGGAAGGTTGTATAATTACATGTCATTAATATTCATAACATGAGCCGAAGGAGAAGTATCTCTAAAGGCTGTGTTTTACTGAGGTTATCTCAGGTGTAGAAACAAGCTGCAGCTTGTATTTATACTAAACCTAGAAATGAATTATGGATGCTTTTGATTTTAAATTGGGGTCAACATGCACTTCTACAAACCGAAGGCATGCAATAGCAAAATAGTTGGCATTCAAAGCAAAAAGTTAAAGGGAAATGTGACTACTTTCATTTGTATTTGGTGTTTTGCTATTGCAAACCGCAGTCCTTTGGGACTTTTTGATTCCGGTTATCGGCGCTCTATCGTTTCCTCATAGATATGTGGGCGTCAAACAAATTGAATAAATAATGCTGGAATGAAAGATAAAACACTGCTTGTCCCCTTCCGTCCAGCTAATTTCCTTTTGCTAGGAATGCAAGGTAGGTCTTCGCCTTTGTAATGTGCCCACGCCTGAATTAGCTCTCTCTACTAAGACTAGGCAACCTGCCGAAGTATCTTGATCTCACAACACAAAAGCAAATGCACAGTTGTTTATCTAATGTGTTATTTATTTATTCGTATTATGAGCAGATTTAGCTAACAGACAGAAACAAATTTTGACATTTGTTAAAAAAAATTAGGAAGGAGTTTATAACACTCACCAGCCACTTTATTAGATACACTTGTTTAACTGTCTGTTCATATCTAATCATGTGGCAGCAAATCAATGCATTTAGGCATATAGACATGGTCAAGATGATCTGCTTAAGTTCAAACTGAGCATCAGCATAGGGAAGAATATGATATGTGATTTAAGTGACTTTGAACGTGCACGGTTGGTGCCAGACGGGCTGGTCTGAGTATTTCAGAAACTGCTGATCTTCTGGGATTTTCATGCACAACCATCACTACGGTTTACAGAGAATGGTCAGAAAAAGAGAAAATATCCAGTGAGGACTAGGTTGAGCTAATAAAAAAGCAACAGTAACTCAAACGTGTTACAACCAAGGTAGAAGAGCATCTCTGAACACACAACATGTTGAACTTGAAGCAGGTGGGCTACAGCAGCAGAAGATCCCACCGGGTGCCATACCTGTCGGCTAAGTACAGGAAATTGAGGCTACAATTTGCATGGGCTTACCAAAATTGGACAATAGAAGCCCAGCAGGCACACAACGTCATAAGACGTTGATATTTGGTTACATTTTGGTTGCGACGTCAGGTGACCAAAATTCAACATCAGCTCAATGTCTAATGCCAACGTTAATTTGACGTCCAATACCAACGTCAGCTGATGTTGATATTTAGTTGTTTTTAGGTTGTGTTGTAAAGTAACCAAAATCCAACATCGAGCCAACGTCTCAAGCCAACATCATATTGACTTCAGATTCTAACATCATTAGACGTTGATCCTTTGTTGGTTTTAGGTTGTGGTATTAACTAACCAAAATCTAACATTGAGCCAAGTCTCTCAAGCCAACATCATATTGACGTCAGATTCTAACATCATTAGACGTTGATATTTTATTAGTTTTAGGTTGTGAAACTCTAACATGAAACATGAAACTCTAACATCATTAGACGCTGATATTTTGTTGGTTTTAACACATTTGTAGTGGAGTAGACCTCCCGAAACTACTAGTGTCGAGGAGCGGGCGTGTTACGGATACGTGGTGTTGTCAGATGCGGCACGCAGTAGGCGGATGTTTGTACTGGTGCATTTCTACAGTGAGCTGAAATGACAAGAGTGCACATTTGGTAAATAAATATAAAACAACATTTATTCATCACACAACTGTTTACAACACAACCAATGAGGCTTTGCTTGAGTTGTTTCTCTGGATTTTGTTGTTTTTAAGAAGAAAAAAAATAATAATTTTGTCTGTTTAGTATTGTCATATTTTCCATTCTACACGAGCTCACGCGTCCGTTGTTTTTAAAAAAATTTTTTTTATAAGGACTCATTTTTTATTTAAGGATTTTTTCTACTTGCCCTGCCAAAATTTTCACTGGCCTCACCACAAAAAAAGTAATAAATAAAATAAAATAAGCCAGTATTGTTTTTGTTGTTTTTGATCCATGTAACCTTAAGGCCTGTTCACACCGGGACGATTTTCGCGCGCGTTTATCGCCGACGTTTAATGCCTCGTGACTAAACAATGGGCGCCAATGTGAGTGTTCACACCGACGCGTAAAACGTCAGGCGTAAAAGCGTCATTTTTAAAAAAACGCCTCGGGTTCGTTTTTTTTTTTGGGACGCGGCGCGTTAAAAACTGGCGCTTTTGTTCACGTGCCTGGAGCTGCTGAAGTTACAGTAAAACACGACTTGGTGGCGCTCAAGCACAAAACGGTCTAGCCGAGCACACATTGGCGAAGAAGACAATGCAACGAGGAAAGATGAACGTCGAGCTGCTGGTCTCGTTGGTGTCTGAACACAGAGAGTTGTTTGACAAACGCCACAGTGACTACAAAAATATTGAAAAGAGGGAGCTGTTATGGAGAGTAATCGCAGATCAAATAGGACTCGATGGTGAGTTTAATTTAATCTATTTTTCTTTCATGTAAAGTTACAGAGGCTTGTAACTTTTTCCAACTTGACCATCGCCATTGTTTGTGTGCTGTAGTGGAGGAGATAAAACAGAAATGGAAAAGTTTACGCGACACTTACACGAGGAAAAAGCGTGAGGATGACTGCCGGAGTGGACAGGCTGCTGTAAACAAGAAGCCGTGGAAATTTATGAAGGTTATGGAGTTCCTCGCACCATCAACTGAATTTCGAAGGTAACGTATTATCATTAGAACTTACGAGCGGCAAAATTACTAAATGGTTCTGAGCCCCGCCCCCCTTGCCACAGATATGTAACGCATTGGCTCTAAAATGTTGTTTCTGATGTAAACTTTATTTATTTTTACAGTTCACAGCAATATTTCACCTGAAAAAATGGATGAAGTGTGTGATGCGAGTGAAAGTGAGGATGGCACAAACGAGCACGTCTTCAGGATCATCCATCACCAGCCCAACTGTGGTGAGGTCCAATGTAAAGAAAAGACACTTGGGCACAATAGATATGATACATTTATTCAAGTTCACAAAGAAATTGTTTTTTAAAGAGAAAATTATTTACACACACACACGTTTTCAAAATGGGAATATAATGAATGTTGCACAAATGTACATTTTGATTTTATCTGTGCTCCAGACCATGGTTCACATGGTCATACTGCCAAGCAACTTCTCCTGCTGGTGAGCTGAAGTACCCTTTGTACAGTTCTCGGACATTTTGTGCCTCCACAGAAGCCCGCTGCCCCCTACAATGTTCAAAACCTTGCAGTTTTGCCTCACAATCATGGTCATCCTCTGTGGCACAATCCTGGTCATTTCCATTCGGGCGTAAGTAATTGCACAATGCACAAGCAGCTTTAACCACTTTGTCAACGACAGCTGGTTGAACCTGTAAAGTTCTTCGGAAAACCCGGAAGCGTTGGCTGAGGATGCCAAATGCATTTTCAGAGATGCGCCGTGCCCGAGACAAACGATAGTTGAAAATTCGCTTGTCTGTGGGTATGCGCCATCCAGGGTATGGCCGAAGGAGATATGGTTTCAGAGGAAAAGCTTCATCTGCCACAATGACGTGGTTAACTTTTCCCAGCTCAGGAGCACCCGGAAGTTCTCTTGGTGGTGGAACATTCAGTGTTCCATCTCTGAGTGCCTTTCCCAGCACAGAATTGGCAAAGATGCCTCCATCACTGTTGCTGCCATAGCTCCCCACATCAACCACCAGAAAGCGGTAATCCGCATCAACTAGGGCCAGCAAAACTACAGAGAATGTACCTTTGTAATTAAAGTAGAGAGAACCAGAGTTTGCAGGGGCCTGGATGTGTATGTGTTTCCCATCCATAGCTCCCAAACAATTAGGGAAATTCCATCTATCATGGAACCTCCTGGCTGTATTCCTCCACATCTCTTCAGTAGGCACTGGCAAATGCTCATCTTTGAGGCAATGCCAAATTGCATCACAGGTCTCACTCACTATCAACGCCACAGTCGACACGCCTAGTCGGAAGCTGGATGCAATAGTTCGGTACGAGTCCCCAGTGCTTAGAAAACTGAAATACACAAATACTCGTTTTTAGATCTCCACACAACAGCACTTAATTTATGCTTTCACACTATTAATTAAAGTGAATACAAATATAGACGAACTCACCGTAAACACACGGCTAAACGCTGCTCTGGGTCGATTGGTTTACGGTAGTGTGTTTGTTCTTTTGTCAACAAGGGCGCCAACTGTTGAAGTAAATCTTCGAACTCGCTGACGGACATTCTAAAATACCCCCGAAAACGTTCATGATACATTTTTAGCTCTTGTATCAGTCGATAGAACTCCCCATGTTCTTCTCTTTTTTTAACTACGGGATGTATCCAAAATCTGCGTCTTTCTGTTGTCTTTCCTCGTTCAACAGAACAACAATGTCCTCATCGCTGGAGCTGCTGGAGCTTCTGCTGCTGCTTGAGAAATCCATGTTCTAGTATGTGAGAAAGTTATGTGTGTTTCGGCTAACATGTAAATACTCTCTCTCTTCTTCTTCTTCTGTGTGACAAGGGATGCAGCGAGCGCAGCGCCACCTTGTGTACCGGGCTATTTCTGTTTTTCAATAAGCGCCATCTAATGTCAGGGAGTGAAATTGCACGTTCACTCGGCGCATCGCGAGTGAAAATCGCTTGGGTGTGAACACTCAAGACGCGCCGAAAAACGTCACGAAAAACGCTGGCGATAAACGCGCGCGATATTCGTCCCGGTGTGTACAGGCCTTTAAAGGTCCCATTCTTCGTGATCCCATTGTTCAAACTTTAGTTAGTGTGTAATGTTGCTGTTAGAGCATAAATAATACCTGTAAAATTATAAAGCTCAAAGTTCAATGCCAAGCGAGATATTTTATTTAACAGAAGTTCCCTTTCAAAGCCTACAGCGAACGGCCGGCTTGGACTACATCCTGGTACTTCCTTCATTAATTACGTCAGTCAGTAGAACAGTAGAACAGACTAACCTCCGCCCACAAGAATACACGAAAAAGGGGGCATGGTCTTGTTGCTCTCCCACGTGGAGAAGAGGAAGTGTTGCGTTTGATTGTGTTTGTTGCCATGTCGTCGAGACGCTGTTATTTTCATCCCGGAGTCAAATCACCTTTGTTTGGCTTTCACAGGGACGCTGTACTTAGAGATCATTGAGCGCATACATCACCCCGTTAAGAGGCGTGAACTTTCCGTGCAACGTGCGCTAAGCTGCGGTCAAATCACAACACGGGAACCGCTGGCACAATCAGAACTCGTTACGTATTTCTGAAGGAGGGACTTCATAGAACAAGGAACTCATCTGCCCGTTTTTAGGACCGTGAAAACAGCGGTATACAGATAAGTAAATTGTGTGAAAAATACTGTGTTTTTTTACACGCGAAACATGAACACGTGTTATATTGCACACTGTAAACACAATCAAAGCTTCAAAAATTAGCGCTATTACACATCTCCTGAACGAGTACAGCATCTCTTGATTAAAACAAGCAAAGAAGAAGAAGCAGCAGCTACTGGTAATATCACTGAATTCATAGTGTGAAATATCCTAAACCCTTGCTTTTGGTTCCATCTAATAATTGCTCAGTCAGTTGTTTGTTGTTTCTTCTCTTTTTTGTGTACATATTCACAACAGTCCTAAGTATATGTTTAGAGATTTTTAGGTTTTTGGAATTGCATGTTATCACTTGTGTTGCCAGAAGATAAAAACCTGGCAATCTGGGTGAGCCCATGACCTTCCATCTAGCACCAGAGTAGAACCAGTGTAACATCTGCATTAGATATGATGAACCTGACAAAAACTATAACAACCGGTTCATAATGTGTTACGTATTATTAATTATTTGGACATTTAAATCCTTTTCTTTTTATATCCACAGGCTGATGACAAATGAGATAATGGCCAGTTTCAATGTGAATGTAATGTCTGTACAACGTTGGAGGTTGATGTCAATCTGGTGTTATGTTTAGAACCCAATGTCAGATTGACGTCAACCTACAACGTTGGACGGACGTTGCATTTTGGTTGAAAATGAAAATCGGGTTGACGTCAGAACACAACGTCAGATTGACGTCAACATCCATTTACATTTACACATTTGGCAGACGCTTTTATCCAAAGCGACAGTACTCATTACAGGGACAATCCCCCTGGAGCAACATGGAGTAAAGTGCCTTGCTCAAGGACACACTGGTGGTGACCGCTGGGATCGAACCAGCAATCTTCTGCATATCAGTTCCATGGTTTAACCCACTAGACCACCATCTCACATCCAACGTTGGACGGACGTTGCATTTTGGTTGAAAATGAAAATCGGGTTGACGTCAGAACCCAACGTCAATCTGACATCATATTGACGTCCGGTGCCTGCTGGGAGATTGGAAAAACGTTGCCTGGTCTTACGAGTCTCGATTTCTGCTGCGACAATCAGAGGGTAGGGTTAGAATTTGGCGTAAACAACATGAAAGCATGGATCCATCCTGCCTTATATCAATGGTTCAGGTGATATAATGGTGTGGGGGATATTTTCTGGGCACACTTTGGACCCCATAGGACCAATTGAGCATTGTTTAAACACCACATCCTACCTGAGTATTGTTGCTGAGCATTCCCATCCCTTTAGGATCACAGTGTACCCATCATCTGATGGCTACTTCCAGCAGGATAACGTGCCATGTCAAAGCTCAAATCATCTCAGTCTGGTTTCTTGAACATGACAATAGGTTCACTATACTCAGATGGCCTCCACAGTGACCAGATCTCAAACCAATAGACCATCTTTGGGATGTGGTGAAATGGGAGATTTGCATCATTGACGTGCAGCTGATTGCTTGATGCTATCATGTCAATATGGACCAAAGTCTCTGAAGAATGTTTCCAGCACCTTGCTGAATCTATGCCACAAAGAATCAAAGCAGTTCTGAAGGCAAAAGGAGGTTCAGCCCAGCACAAGCAAGGTGTACCTAATAAAGTGGCCGGTGGTGAGTGTGTATATGTACACATACAAACTGTATGGACTCTGAAAATAGCATCTCCAGAGAGGACAAATCTTGTCCTGACCCCCGACATCCCACACGGCGAAGCAGATGTTCTTGTTTTCAACAGTCCCAACCTTAGCGACCATTCAACGTAGGAATGGTGGTGACAATTTCTCCCAGCTTTAAATTGTAAAGTGTTGTGGTTTTACCTGCAACGTCCAAACCCATCATCAGTAGTCTCATTGGTTTTTACAGCTACTGATTTCTGTCCCATCAAGATATGTGAAGAAAGTGCTCAATCTTAAACATTAAAAAATGCCAAAATGCAATTTTCTTCTCTTTGCAGTGATGGCAGTGGGTTACCTTGCCAGATGTATCCCGAGAGGCTTGATTAAATTCACACCCCAGTCTCCAGTCCCAGTGGAGTGTGCAGACTGAACCTTAGTGTACATGTGTGCAGAAAACTAAAGCCATGGCTGCCTAACTCCCTTAATCGCAATTCTCATCTGGCTGTGATGCCGAAAGTAGGACACAGAGGAAAAAGTATTGGCTTTAACCCTGATAGGGGAAATGGGCACTAGTGCTAAACTAGCACATCAAGCTCTTTTATCTCAGTGAAATTCTTTCTTCATAATGAAAGAATCTACATTGAAAAATAAAACGACCATCAAAACAGCCTTTTTTGATGCAATGTAAATGCGTATCAAGAAAACTGCATAAGCTGTCTAGGGATTTTCCAAACTTTTTGATTCCCTTTGCAAGGGCTTTATATTTTAAATATTATAAATCAAATTATTTATATGCTGTCATATTAACTAAACATTTCCCGCTGACTAAGTTATTATTCTTTTCAAGACTTTAGCCTCAGGCTCATATTTCTCACATGCAGTGGCTAAGTATATGGAATACAAATTATATAAATCTTTACATGCAGTGATCTGATACCTCACAGTAAAAGTCCCTGTTCTCTTGTGCTGGTTTGTAATGTCAAACTGGAGGTGTGTTTAAAGGGTTAATTCACCCAAAAATGAAAATTAGGCCATGATTTATTCACCCTCAAGTCATAAGGTGTATATGACATTCTTCTTTCAGACGAATACAATCGTAGTTATATTAAAAAGGTCCTGGCTCTTCCAAGCTTTATAATGGAGATAATGTAAGAAAAATATCCATATTTAAAACTTTATAGACTAAAAAAACTAACTTCCAGTGGTTAGTGGTACGCAGGGCGACTTATGGCGAAAGAGTAACCCCCTGACGCGATGTAGGAGCATCGCAATCTTTGACTCCTCTCGCGGATAGGGCTGGGCAACAAACTCAAGCCCCTCTTCTCTTATATCGAAATCCTCAGCCATTTCTCTTTAAAAATTCTGGTTTTAGACTCTAATTAATGACCGGTGTTTTGCTCTATCCTCTGCCCTTCTGCGCTCGACTATACACATGCGTCAAGGGGTCAAGGGTTACTCTTTCGGCGTAAGTCGACTTTGGTACCGCTGACCGCCAGAAGCTAGTTATTTTAGTCTATAAAGTTTTAAATATGGATATTTTTCTTACACAAACGCATCGCTTCGCTTCAGAAGGCCTTTATTAACCTCTCAGAGCCATGTGGAGCAGTTATATGATGGATAGGTGCACTTTCGTCTGAAAGAAAATGTTCATATACACCTAGGATGGCTTTAGGGTGAGTAAATCATGGTCTAATTTTCATTTTGGGGTGAACTATCCCTTTAAGGCCTGTTTGTCTGTTTGGTTGATATGAATATTGTTCCAGTAGTAGCAAGGATGTATTTCCAGGAAGGTGTCCCACTTGGACATTTGTCTAGGGGATATGTTGAGTTTTTGTATTGTTTTGCAAGTTTTTATCTTTTGTACCCAGCTGAGGGACCCACACTAGTCATTCTGCTGACAGCAAATCAGTTGAAAGCATTTTTAGAACCACACTAAAGGTTTACTACAAACTAGAGCAAAGAAATAATGTAAACCTTGCTCTATGGCTTCAGGAATTTCTTAGATTTTGTGCTCTTTTATTTTTCAAAACATCTCTCTTCTTTGCTGCAGGCATATTTGGAGCTGTTCTTAATACTCATGTTCTGTAATATATTAGGGCAGACGACAAAGTGGCTCTTCAAGAGCTGTCATATAATATAATATATGTATAATTGTCATCTTCTCTCAATGTAATGTCTCTCACTCTCATTTACTTCCCCCATAATGAAAAAAGAAATGAAGTCTCGAGACAAATGCATCTCTGATAATAAACCGGAACCATTAGCGGGAAAGAAATGGCCACTTCAGGATCATTTGATATAATATAGAAGCTAAAATTGGAGGAAAAAAGCATACACATGATTATAAGAGCTCAAAAAGGCTCAATACAATAAATAATGAAATTTTTTTATTGTCTTTTAAGGCCTCTTAAAGGGTTTATATTGGTCTGTGTTGATGTATTGTGCCTGATTTATGGACATATTTGCTGTGGATCTTTAAAAGAACTAGTTAAATTTTACAATACGTAAACAAAAAATGACTTGTGCAGTGTTCATATTTTAGCCACAATCTCAGTTCAAATGGACATGCTACTACCAGCTATGAAAATGTAAAGCAGTGTGTATTTTGGGTGCCCTTCTCACCTTCATATAAAATATATTACTTTTTTTTTATTCAATTTTAAAACGAAATGCATTGCGCAATCTGCCTAATAATTTGAAGGTGAACTAGTGTGACTGTTTTTGGTTTACTCAGTGGCAGCCGCTTTCTCTGAATTAAAAAAAGCTTGTGCCTAAATATTAAAGCTCATTATTAATCAGCCTCGGGGCAAACTCAAAGTAATTAATTCAAATAAAATACAGTCTCTAGAGCTGAATTATTCTTGGATTTGATGGTTGTAATTACACTGAACCAACCATAAAAATAAATAATGACTCTCTCTTGACATTGCAATTATAAGTGTCAATATTTACTGTATGGTCAGTGTAATACCATTACAGACAAAAAACTAAAACTAAAAAAACTGTTTATTTAAGATGTGAGCCTTTTGAACAATATAAAGAAGATATTATTAATCCGCATAATTTGCTCAAAAAAAGTTATATGTCTAATGATTTAAATATATAAATAAGGGAGATCCGGTTTAGTTTGACTCTTTCACACAAAAAAATACATTTTAATTAAATGTTATGCCTAAATTATGCTATAATGCCTCAATTATGCTATTTTAAAGGTTACTAATTTTGTTTTGCAGGTCTCCTAAAATAGTTTTACATGCATCCAAGGTACATCCAAAAAACACACATTTTCTTATTACCTATGTTGCTGGATCATCTCTTTTCTTACATTGTCTGAAACGGTTGATGCAGTGTCTCTAAACCCCTCCTTTCTGCGAGCCACTCTGTTATGATCGGTCGAATGCTTAAAGCGCATGTTGGAAACACAATGCCCAGCTCCGCAGGCTTCCTCAGCACTTGTATATGTAACGGAGGCCAGCTAGTAGTTGCTGTGCGAGTAAACCTCACTCCTCTGATCTCTAGAGACGCTCTAGCGACTTACATTAGATGTTGCAGCCTTTAGCCTCCTTGTTAGAGCGTTTGACTCTCATGCTGGCAGACCCGGGTTCGAGTCCCGCTAGGAGCGGGTGGTTTGAACAGGAGGAGTTACATTGGTGCTGTGACCCGGATGGGAGTGAGGTTTAGGGGGCTGAGTGTAACAGAGGCCAGCTAGTAGTCGCTGTGCGAGTAAACCTCACTCCTCTGATCTCTAGGGACGCTCTAGCGACTTACATTAGATGTTGCAGCCTTTAGCCTCCTTGTTAGAACGTTTGACTCTCATGCCGGCAGACCCGGGGTCGAGTCCCGCTAGGAGCGGGTGGTTTGAACAGGAGGGGTTACATTGGTGCTGTGACCCGGATGGGAGTGAGGTTTAGGGGGCTGAGTGTAACAGAGGCCAGCTATAGTCGCTGTGCCAGTTAACCTCACTCCTCTGATCTCAAGAGATGCTCTAGCAACTGACGCTAGAGGTTGCGGCCTTTAGCCTCCTTGTTAGAGCGTCCGACACTCATGCCGGCGAACCTGTGTTCGAGTCCTGCTTGGAGTGGGCAGGTTCGAACAGGAAGGGTTACATTGGCGTCGTGACCCGGATGGGACTGAGGTTTAGGGGGCTGAGTGTAACAGAGGCCAGCTAGCAGTCACTGTGTGAGTAAACCTCACTCCTCTGATCTTCCTTGTTAGAGCGTCCGACTCTCATGCCGGCGGATCCAGGTTCGAGTCCCACTTGGAGCGGGTGGTTCAAACAGGGGGGGGTTACATATACACCGTGATACCAACAGTAACGTGTCAGGACTCGGGTTTGATCATTGCTCTTCCTGCTTTTTCTCTCATTTATATTTCTGTGTATTTTTCCACTGCACCACAGCTGTGCTCTATTCTTAATCAGCACCACTGCACACCACTCTCACCTGTCTCTCCATTTAAGTTTCCCGCACTTGATTTCTGCGGCAGCTGTGCTGCATTATGATCAGGGCTCTTGCACACCTCTCACCTGTTTCTCCTCTCATTTAATTTCTCTCACTATTTAGCTTCCTTCCTTACCTGCCTTCTCTGCCAGAGTGTTTTGTCTGTTTTTCTGTCGTGCTCTAACCTTTGAATTGTGATTCTATTTTTGCCTTGCCAAGTTTTGATCATATTCTGTTTTTCCTAGTTTTGGTGCAGCTCAGTTTTCCCATCTCCTTTTGGATTTTGCATTTTGCTATTGACTCTGTGCCTGTGCCTGGATTATTCTCTGCCCTGCACCTTGGACTGTCATTTCGCTGGTATGAGCCTGCCTGCCTGTTGCTGACTTTTGACTTTTGCCTGCCCTTGGTTCACATCTTCAGCTATTTCCCCTGGCTCGGCAGCTCGGCTGCCCCATTTAAATATTGTTTCCTTTTACTTTGCTTTTTGTCCTAATAAATATAGTGTGAACTGATCTGCTCTTGGGTTCTCTGTTTTTCCGTCAAGCCCTCACAGTAACGATGCTGTCAGTTTTACCATATCAATTCGAGCCTGAGTCCTCATCCTATAGTAGTGCTGCAAATCCTTTGCTTTCACAGCGCAGAAAACAGCGTCTTCTCGACATGTAGACAACACGGCCTCCGCTTCAACTTCAGTGTTCGAGGGTCAAGTAGATGTTGTTCGCGGGCAGCCAATGTAGACCATAGGCTGGCATTATGCACGTTTGTTACAAACCCATGTAGGTTCGTCCAGGAAGTGAGACTAGAATTATTGACAACATGTTTCAGGCAGCTCAGACAATAACTCCATCGAGATCTTTTATCTTTAAAGCTTTGCAGACCTTTTACATTCACGAACAGCTGTATTACACAATACATGAAAGGTAATATCCGAAAAAGCATAATAGGGGCACTTTAATTAATTATTCTAAAAGCTAAAATTGTGCTATCATATTTTTTGAACATTTCAACAGGTGCAAAACCACACGGTTATACAAGGATCAACTATTTTATAGACTTTTGTATAGGGGCAAGGTGCACCTGTACATGATGATATTTTATAAAATTTATCATTACAGTGTCTGCTGGCCACAATAATGGTCTAATATTTTTGCATGTTATATTTTCCATTTTTGTTGTTTGATATAATATTACATTTTAAATGGCTTTTTTTTTGCCATTTTACAGATGTGGTCAATAGGAACTATTGTTGTATGAAAAAATTTCTCCTTTAATGAGTGTTTTTTCCATTTTTCTCGGACAGAGATTGACATATGTCTTTTGGAGTGGCAATAGTATAGTTTGGTATATGTATTGTTATTATTTGATTAATGCTGATATTTGAGTATGAGATTACGTATTGGAAGGTGTATTTATGGCAAGGAGGTGGAATTGTGATGTTTTATTCTAGTCATAATTGTTAAGCTACCTCCATTAAAGGGATAGTTCACCCAAAAATGTAAATTAGCCCATGATTTACGCACCCTCAAGTCATCCTAGGAGTATATGACATTCTTCTTAAAGAGTTATATTAAAGGTCCCATGGCATGACATTTTCATTTTATGAGGTTTTTCAACATTAATATGAGTTCCCCTAGCCTGAATATTGTCCTCAAGTGGCTAGAAATTTTGATTGGTGTAAACCCGAGTTCTGGCTGTCTTTCTCTGCCTTTGAGAAAATGACGGGACGGTTAGGAACGGTTACCTCCCTTTCCTCCGCCCAGAGAATTTGACACGCCCATGCGAGTGCCATATTTGTTTGTCCTCGAAAGATCATGGCTTGTGAACGAGTGAATGCTGGCAGTTTCTCAGTGTTTGGATGTACAAATGAAAACAGAAGTCTTTTTTAAGTTCCTTCTGATCTGTGATCAGTGATTTCTGATGTGTAGCTAATTATTGAAGTTCACACAGAACTTTATTATTTGTGCACACGCTGCGGCTTCTCTCTCTCCTGACACAGAACGGTGTTTTCGTGTTGTCTATCTTGTGAGTCAGTGTTTTTGTAGTCGCGTCTATCTGTTCTTAAATGTGCATACAGTTGTGAGTTTCTGCTCAACAGGCAGAGCCTCATCTTTAGAGATAAACCTCATGCACGCCAAAGTTCGGGCTGCACTGACCGGTCAGCCTTCAACATCACCGACCCCCAGTACTGCATCTCGCCCACAGTGGAGGCGCCAAACGCGGCGCGAGATTAAGCAGAAGGGGGGTAAGCATGAGGGTCTCCGGGCTAGGCTAGCCACCTATCCCCACAATAAACTGGATTACATTCGATTACTGCGCTGTTGTCTTTGTTTGCGCTGTGTACTCAATGCGCGTCAATGACGCTTTTCATATGATAGGAAAATATCTAAAAATAATGCTATAATCAACACTTACTCGTAACTCGTTCATCTCGACAGCTGTAATGGTACATGCATTACAAAGTTGGAATTCAATAAAGAGGAAGACGGACTCTGCATGACTGGGACTCGTGTTTATTCAGAACTCTCTGATACAAACAAAATAAACTCACGCTGACAGCGCTCTCACAACTCAGTAGTTACAATATATAACTTTGTTAGCAATCGCTCCGTCTCTGGTCCATTGATGTCTGGTTCGCAAACGAATCGTTCTTTTTAGTGAACCGGTCGAACCAATTCACCAAATCGGACTGAATCGTTCTAAGCGGTTCGCGTCTTGAGTCAGCGCTGATCCATAATTTACTAAAGTTACTAACTTTCTGACATGAGTGACCGTCCCTCCGACTAGAAATAAACTAATAACCTGAAGTATATGCTAGTAACTACAACAGTTCACTGAACTGAGACGTGCTGAGAGAACTGATGAGAAGTGAACTCAGGTCCATCCGTCTTTCTGGCAGCAGGCTCGTGCCTGCTCATGCGTCGTAGACCTCGTTAAACCACGCCCCCTCCGCTACAAGCTCTGATACTCATTTCAAATGCAAAGATGTCAGCCAATCACTACAGTGAGTGTTTTTACTGAAGTCTCACAACAGACACGCCTATTGAAACAGGGCATTCAGCCAGAGGGCAAACATCAGTATAGAAAAAATGCCTTTTATTTCTAAATTATGACATTTTATGATGTAAAAATCATACTAACAATATAAGTACACCTCAGAAAACATTATAAAATAAAATAAAAAATCCATGTCATAGGACCTTTAAAAAAAGTCCTGGCTAATCCAAGCATTATAATGGCAGTGAATTGTTGCCTCGTTTTTGAAGTCCATAAAAGTGCATCTATCCATCATATAACTGCTCCACGTGGCTCCGGGGAGTTAATAAAGGCCTTTTGAAGCGAAGTGGCGTGTTTGTGTACAACCCCAAATCAGAAAAAGTTGGGACAGTATGGAAAATGCAAAAAAAAAAAAAAAGAAGTGATTTCTAAATTTATTTTGACTTGTATTTCATTGCAGACAATATGAACACAAAATATTTCATGTTTTGTCTGGTCAACTTCATGTCATTTGTAAATATGCATCCTTTCCTGTCATTCAGACCTGCAACACATTTAAAAAAAAGTTGGGACAGTAAAGCATTTACCACTTTTTAATGTTGTTTAATGCAGTCCCGTTTAGGGACTGAAGACACCAAGTGATGAAGTGTTTCAGGTGTAATTTTGTCCCATTCTTCCTGCAAACAAGTCTTAAGGTGGGCAACAGTGTGGGGTCTTCGTTGTGGCATTTTGCGCTTCAAAATGCGCCACACATTCTCTATTATAGACAGGTCGGGACTGCAGGCAGGCCAGTCAAGTACCCGTACCCTCTTCCTCCGCAGCCAGGACTTTGTAATGTGTGTAAACATTGTCTTGTTGAAATATGCATGGATCTCCCTGGAAAAGATGTCTTCTTGGAGGCAGCATATTATGCTCCAAAATCTCTATGTACTTTTCAGCATTAATGGTGCCTTCACAGAAGTGTAAGTTACCTTTGCCAAGGGCACTGACACAACCCCATACCATGACAGACCCTGGCTTTTGGACTTGTTGCTAGTAACAGTCTGGATGACCCTTTTCTTCTTTGGTCCGGAGCACACGGCGTCCATTCCTCCCAAAAAATACCTGAAATACTGATTCATCTGACCACAGTACACGTTTCCACTGTGTGATGGTCCATCCCAGATGCCTCCGAGCCCAGAGAAGTCGACGGCGCTTCTGGACACTGTTAACATAGGGCTTCCTTTTGGCACAGTACAGTTTTAACTGGCATTTGTGGATGTAACTACGTATTGTGGTACTTGACAAAGGTTTGCCAAAGTAGTCCTGAGCCCATGTGGTGATATCATTTATAGATGAATGACGATTCTTGATGCAGTGCCGCCTGAGGGATCGGAGATCACGGTTGTTCAGCTTAGGCTTGCACCCTTGTCCTTTACGCACTGAAATTCCTCCAGATTCCTTGAATCTTTTCATTATGTTATGCACTGTTGAATGTGAAATATCCAAATCTCTTCCTATCTTTTTTTGAGGAACATTGTTTTTAAACATTTCAATAATTTTCTCACGTATTTGTTGGCAAACTGGCGATCCTCGGCCCATCTTTGCCCCTAAAGGATTAGACCTTTCTTGGATGCTGCTTTTGTACCAAATCATAATTACAATCACCTGTTGACATCACCTGTTTCAAATCACATCATTATTTAACCATTTTACCTCATTACTAGCCCTAAATTGCTCCTGCCCCAACTTTTTTTTAAATGTGTTGCAGGTCTGAATGACAGGAAAGGATGCATATTTACAAATGACATGAAGTTGACCAGACAAAACATGAAATATTGTGTGTTCATATTGTCTGCAATGAAATACAAATCAAAGTAAATTTAGAAATCACTTATTTTGTTTTTTATTTGCGTTTTCCATATACTGTCCCAACTTTTTCTGATTTGGGGTAAGACAAATATCCATATTTAAAACTTTATAGACTAAAATAACTAACTTCCGGCGGAAATACACTTTTATGGACTTCATAAATGAGGCAACAATTCACTGCCATTATAAAGCTTGGATTAGCCAGGACTTTTTTAATACAACTCATATGAAAGAAGAATGTCATATATGCCCAGGATGACTTGAGGGTGAGTAAATCATGGCTAATTTAAATTTTTCAGTGAACTAACCCTTTAAATGGTATGTTCTGTTAGTGTTTAGTCATATGTAAGTCATTGTTTGTGTGTGTCTAGGAAGGAAGGTGGTATATGTGAAGTCAAAACGCTGGTGACATGTGTAGGTCTGCAGAGAGACTACATTTTCAGATGCTTGTGCCTCTAGGCCAGGGGTCTCCACACTCGGTCCTGGAGGGCCGCTGTCCTGCAGAGTTTATCTCCAACCCTAATTAAACACCCCTGAACCAGCTAATCAATGTATAACTAGGGCCTTGTAAGACACTGATTAGCTGGTTCAGGTGTGTTTATTTGAGGTTGGAGCTAAACTCTGCAGGACAGCGGCCCTCCAGGACAGAGTGTGGAGACCCCTGCTCTAGGCAATGTCTAGTGCCCAGTTTTGCTGCTCTCAGCATGTTTTTTCTTTTCTTTCTTATGATATGTAAAGTTTATTTCAGAGTATTTTGTTTTATAAAATATTGTTTCATTTATTTTTGGTTATTTTGTACTTTCAGTGGAGCACTTTTTGGAGAAATCACCTTAGACTTAAGCAACTGCCTATGTTATACTCGGCTTTCCTTTCTCCTCCCGGGCCTCTCAGCAAAACACACAATTCGACAGCCAGCTATCCCTTTAAAGGGTCAGTTCACCCAAAAATGAAAATTCTCTCATTAAGGACTTACCCTCATGTTGTTCGACACCCGTAAGACCTCCGTTCATCTTCAGAACACAACTGAAGATATTTTAGTTGAAATCCAATGGTTCAGAAAGGCCTCCATTGGTGTTATGAATCAGTAAGTCGATTCAGCAGTTTTGCGGTTTGACACGCGATCCGAATCATGATTCGACTCGCTGATTCATAACGCTTCGAAGCTTCATGATGCTGTGTTTTGAAATCGGTCATCACTATTTAAGTCGTTATTTAGGTTTTTTTGCGCACAAAAACAATTCTCGTCGCTTCATAAAATTATTGTAGAACCACTGTAGTGAGACGGACTTTGTAACGACGTCTTTAGTGCCTTTTATGGGTCTTGAGAGTGTAAAGTGCATTGTGCCAATGGAGGCCTTTCTGAGCCATCGGATTTCAACTAAAATATCTTCATTTGTGTTCTGAAGATGAACGGAGGTCTTACGGGTGTCGAACGGCATGAGGGTAAGTCCTTAATGAGAGAATTTAAATTTTTGGGTGAACTAACCCTTTAATAATCAAATGCACACTAGGCTGCTGCAAACATCTGTAAAGTGAATGAGCTGCGTATCCACTTAAGCCATTCAAATGTATTGGCACAGTGCTAGAAGTATTGAGCGTTCGTGCCGCTGGGAGATGAGAGCATGTCGCAATTCCGTTTTTCAACGCCTCTGGCTTTAATATTATGCCATATTAGCGCCATTAGCGCTTAGTTTTGTTTAATATCAAAAGCAGGTTTGGCAATTTGGCGTGAGATTAAGTTGAGACCTTGAGACAGAGCCTGAAAGCATGTGTCTCACGCCAAATGCGTGAGAGTTGGCAACCCTGCCTTAGACTTAAGTAACTGCCTATGTTGTACTTGGCTTTCCTTTCTCCTCCCGGGCCTCTCAGCAAAACACACAATCCGACAGCCGGCTATCACTTTAAGACCTAATCCACTTGAATTCTACTTTAGAGGATCAAGTATTCTATTCAAGTTACTCATTCAGTTCTTATTTTGATTCTCAGACTCTTGCTGTTGTCTTGTTCATCTTTGGGGAGTTAGTCTCCAATGATTTAAAGACTATAAACATGTTTGTTTCTCTTCCTGGTGTAATTGTCCCAGGGTTAAGAGAGAGAAGCTTTGAACAGGGTCATCTAACTGTGGTACTGACTGCTCTGGTGTCATGGTGATAGAAAACCCTTTTATTTCATGTAAGGTAGCTGAGAGGTCATAAAATGAGACATTTAAGACAGAGCTCTCTTAAGGAGGAAAACATATACAGAGACTCACAGGTCTGAGTGACACAAACACGTACACCAAGTTCAAAACCATATTTTACACAAGAGAGCGTGGGCGTGAAGCTGAGATATTTTTGCTGCTCTGCTATGTTTCAAAAGAGACTTACGCACTGAATGACGTGAAGTTGCCCTTTCGCCATATTTTTCTCCTGCTAATATTTGAGCTGTCTTATACAGCCACTTCCACAAATGAAAGCCCATTGTTGAAAGCTGAAAGGTCTGTCAGAATTCCTTTTTTTGGCTTGTACAATATGTGATCTAATAACTTTTCTCCCTCAGCCTCAACGTTTTCAGTAATTTCATGGCACCATTTTCTCTTGATAGCTTCTGAAATTTTGTCAATCTTGGAAAAAGCAAGTAGGCAGTCTCAGTTCATGTTTTTCAAATGTAAAATCCTGCTTCACTTCAGTCGTGTCTCTGAATCCTCAATACGTTTAACTATTTCCTGTCCAGTTGTTTGAAGTCACAGAGGCATTGTCCTATGTGTATATTTCCTGTGTGAACATTTATTTGGAAGATGATGAAAAGAAATAATTAATGTGCCATGTTGGTTATGATTTAATTCATAAAATGTCACATGGTGTAACCATACATTTTTTTTAGACTTTTTCGTACCCACTTTATATTAGGTGGCCTTTACTAGTAACATTTTAATTAATCATTTGATACAATGCACTTATTGTGTACATACTTGTTTTTACATTGTACCTACATTTAACATTTTTAAATACCTGCATGAAATTATATCTGTAGGCTAATTAATTTCTGTAATTACATTTATAATTACACCGTTGACACTTCCCTTACACCTAAACCTACCCTTAAACCTATACCACCACACCTGTCCCACCAGTATCCCACCTCAATATCAGCAAAAGGGTTTGCAATACAATAACACAATAAGTACATTGTACATATTTTTTGATGTAAGAACATAGTAGTTAAGGCCACTTAATATAAAGTGGGACCACTTTTTCTAGCACTTTTAATATGTACTACTGTTCAAAGTTTTAAAAAGAAATTCATAATTTCATTCAGCAAGGATGAATTAAATTGATCGGAAATTAAAATTTTCAAATAAATGCTGTTCTTTTGAACTTTCTATTCATAAAAAAAATCTGGAGAAAAATAAAATCTATCATGGTTTCCATAAAAAAAAAAATTGATAAAAAAAACAAAAACATTGATAATAATATGAAATGTTACTTGAGCACCAAATCTGAGATTGAAGTAATGACTGCTGAAAATTCTGCTTTTCCATTACATTTTAAAATACATTAAAATTGAAAACAGTTATTTTAAATAGTAATATTTTACAATATTACTGTTTTACTGTATTTTATAAATACCATAGCATGATCATAGAAACGTCTTTTTTTAAATGTAAAAATCGTTATTAATTTTGAGTCATGTAATTTTTACCATTTGACAATCTAAAATTGAAACCTTACTTTTTTCATAATGATTGGATTTGATGTTTTTCTTTGCACATTTCATCTTCAGGAATTGAGCGCCACATCAATTAACTTTGCATTGCCTGCTTTCAGTCAAGTATTTGATATCAATTTCTTTTTGCAGAAACCTGTCCTGAAGCTTTGCAGATCAAACAGTGTGAATAATGAACATGGCCCTCATTATGAAAAAGTAGTACATTCAATTATAAGCCATATTAGTGAAAATGGGTAATGCTGTCCCTCTCTTCATCATCTTGTATCATTCTCTCATTATCTAAATGTTTCCCAAAAGCACAAACCCATGCATTTTGTGAGGCTCTGAAGTTTGATGTAAGATGAAACAACACTCATAGAGACTTTATCTTTTTGAGCATTATAACATCAGCATGAATTTCTTTTTTTTTTCTCTTTTTTTTCTAAGGTGTGAAGAACCCATAGATTCATAGCAGAGGAGAATATTATCTCTTCTCAATAGCTGTTACATTATATATATATATATGCTTTTCCACATCCCTGAGGGTTTTTGAGATTGTGTCTTTGGCGAGGCAGGTAACAGGTCTCTAGCCATTCTAAACCTGAAAATGTATTAAATAGTCCATGCCATCTGCTGCAAAGAAGGCTGATATCTATTGCCTTTTGGGCATTAAAGAATTCATGGCATAGATTTTTATTATTATTATTTTAACATGATCCTTGAGGTTTATATATATAATGTTAATAAAGTTTTATTAAAATATTTATTAAAAAAAATTAAATATATATATGTGACCAGTCACGTAAGTATGGATACAATTCGGTTCTGGGGCATTTTGAGTTGAAAACATTATCCATATAAAACCGTCATTTACAGACAAAGCATTATGAAATTGTTTACTTACACTTTATGATGTATCTGCTGCTGTCAGTTGGCAGCTTTATCTTTCACCATAAGTTTCTTTGCAAACTCTCCATCACACTGTGCCTCATTTAAAAAACAATTTGCAGTCAAATGCTCCCAAAAAACCCCCCAACATGATAGCATGTCATGGTTCGGGACGGCATTAAAAATAAACCATTCACTTGTTCCTGATGCTGAGGTCCTTCTAAAGGCTAAACAAAGGCGAACATGCTATTTAGACCGGACGTGTTGGAGCGAATGTTCCTTTACTCTTCCATTTGTCCTGTTGTCAGCAGTAGCTCAATCTGAAAAATGTGGATTATGTCAGAAAGTGATATGAATCTGTATACTGCATCTAGTGTGGAGAGCATAAGTTATTATGGGTTCTATTTGTTTTTGATGTCCAAATTGCCATAGAAAGACCAAGGGAGCAGGCACCCTGGAGTCCTAGAGGACAGAGGATGGTGATCTGGGCCCAGACTGGCTGGGAAGCCTCCAGGGTGGTGCCAGAGCTCGGGAGACCATGCAGGCGGCGCCCGGAGCTTGGGAGACTCAGGGAGTCCGGGGGACCATGGCGGCTCAGGGACCATAGCGGCTCAGGGAGTCCGAGGGACCATGGCGGCTCAGGGACCATGGCGGCTCAGGGAGTCCGAGGGACCATGGCGGCTCAGGGACCATGGCGGCTCAGGGAGTCCGAGGGACCATGGTGGCTCAGGGACCATGGCGGCTCAGGGAGTCCGAGGGACCATGGCGGCTCAGGGATCATGGCGGCTCAGAGAGTCCAAGGGATCATGGTGGCTGAGGGAGTCCGAGGGACCATGGCGGCTCTGGGAGTCCGAGGGACCATGGCGGCTCAGGGAGTCCGAGGGATCATGGCGGCTCAGGGACCATGGCGGCTCAGAGAGTCCAAGGGATCATGGTGGCTGAGGGAGTCCGAGGGACCATGGCGGCTCTGGGAGTCCGAGGGACCATGGCGGCTCAGGGACCATGGCGGCTCAGGGAGTCCGAGGGACCATGGCGGCTCAGGGACCATGGCGGCTCAGGGAGTCCGAGGGATCATGGCGGCTCAGGGATCATGGCGGCTCAGAGAGTCCAAGGGATCATGGTGGCTGAGGGAGTCCGAGGGACCATGGCGGCTCTGGGAGTCCGAGGGACCATGGCGGCTCAGGGAGTCCGAGGGATCATGGCAGCTCAGAGAGTCCAAGGGATCATGGCGGCTGAGGGAGTCCGAGGGACCATGGCGGCTCTGGGAGTCCGAGGGACCATGGCGGCTCAGGGACCATGGCGGCTCAGGGAGTCCGAGGGACCATGGCGGCTCAGGGACCATGGCGGCTCAAGGAGTCCGAGGGACCATGGCGGCTCAGGGAGTCCGAGGGACCATGGCGGCTCAGGGAGTCCGAGGGACCATGGCGGCTCAGGGAGTCCGAGGGACCATGGCGGTTCTGGGAGTTCAAGGGGCCATGGCGGTTCTGGGAGTTCAAGGGGCCTCAGAGGCACGGCCCTCGAGGCCCCAACAAGGTAATTGCTCCAACTCACCAGATGGGAAAAACATATAAACTCCTCCACATACTGCTCCAGAGGACAACCACTTTGCCGGAGGGAGAGGAGGAATTCTTCTGCCATTTTCGGTTTTGGTCCTGTCATCTGTTACGGATGTGTGTTCAGGAACAGGCAGAAGATGGTGGTCCAGTGGGTTAAACCACTGAACGTACGTATTTGACGAGTTGGTCAATTCGTATGATTTCGACCATGACTGAACTGATATGCAGAAGGTTGCTGGTTCAATCCCAGCAGTCGCCACCAGTGTGTCCTTGAGCAAAGCACTTTACTCCACGTTGCTCCAGGGGGATTGTCCCTGTAATAAGTGCACTGTAAGTCGCTTTGGATAAAAGCGTCTGCCAAATGCATAAATGTAAATGTAAAACTCAGGAGATGCAACCAAACGTGTTTTAATAAGAAATAACTCAAAGCAGGCAGACAGGCAACAGCACAACATATAATAACGGTGACCGGACAAAGAGTGAGGGAATAAGAGGGACTTAAATGGCAAACTAAAACGAGATAATGAACTAGACACAGCTGGGACAAATGAACTAATGAGGGTAAATATGGAAACACAGAAATGGCAGGAAAGAGAACAAAGGACCATGAGACAAATCAAAACACAAGCAAAACCGACTAAACATGTAACACCAATTTCCTATGTCCTTTTTGAAAATCCTAATACAACCTTTTAGAATTGGCAGGGGCTATTTACACTAAATGAAAAAGTATATTTTCTTAGCGATAGATGCTATTTACACTAAGTGAAATAGTGATAGCTGCTATTTAGACTAAGTGCAAGTAGCAATGGATTCTATTTATGCTAAGTTAAAATAGCATTTTCTTAGTGATGCTATTCACACTAAGTGAAAATAGCGGTACATTCTATTTACACTTAAAGAATGAAGTATTTTCTTCGCAATAAATATAAATAGTAGTTAGATGCTATTTTTATCTATAATTAGTGGTAGATACTATTTTCACCTATTTTTTGGTTTTTGTACATTAAACGGTATGCAATAATAACATGAAGTGTAAATGTAAATTATATTTATTAAAATTATTAAATGGATGGCACCTAAATAAAGCCCTCCCTACACCCTAACCATAACCGATAAACACTTTATTATTAAAGGTGCTGTAGGTGATTCTCCACAGAAAATGTGTGTTATGCGGGTTGAAAGTCTCCTCATATCCTGATAGCAATCACTTTGTTAAGCGGTCTAAATGTATTCTTTATAAATATATAGGCTATAGGTCTGTGGAAGGTGTAGGCCAGTCCGCATGTGTTCCCTGTTGGCCAATGTGTCTGTTTGCATACCACTGCACATCCAGTTCACGCAGACATTTACGTCATCAGCGCGGTCATGTACTCTGTGCGAGAATGACAGACAAGCAGCAACAACAACCTGACCTTCCTTCAGAACTGACAACAAGTGGCCTTCTAACAAGTTTTAAAGGTCCCGTTCTTCGTGTTTTTTGAAGCTTTGATTGTGTTTACAGTGTGCAATATAACATGTGTTCATGTTTCGCGTGTAAAAAAAAACAGTATTTTTAACACAATGTACTTATCTGTATACCGCTGTTTTCACTCTCCTAAAAAACGGGTTGATGAGTTCCTTTATTCTATGAAGTCCCTCCTTCAGAAATACGTAACGAGTTCTGATTGTGCCAGCGGTTCCCGTGTTGTGATTCGACAGCAGCTTAGCGAACGTGTCACGGTTCCTGTGTTGTGATTCGACAGCAGCTTAGCGCACGTGGAAAGGTCACGCCTCTTAACGGGGTGATGTATGCGCTTAATGATCTCTACAGCGTCCCTGGGAAAGCCAAACAAAGGTGATTTGACTCCAGGATGAAAATAACAGCGTTTCGACGACATGGCGACAAACACACTCAAACGCAACAATTCCTTTTCTCCACGCAACACGTCCTCTTCTCCATGTGGGACAGCAACAAGACCACGCCCCCTTTTTTCACGTATTCTTGTGGGCGGAGGTTAGTTTGTTCTACTGTTCTACTGACGTCATTTATTAAGGAAGTACCAGGATGTAGTCCAAGCCAGCCGTTCGCTGTAGGCTTTGAAAGGGAACTTCTGTGAAATAAAATATCTCGCTTGGCATTGAACTTTGAGCTTTATAATTTTACAGGTATTATTTATGCTCTAACAGCAACATTACACACTAACTAAAGTTTGAACAGTGGGATCACGAAGAACGGGACCTTTAATAAAAAAAACCCTACTCATCTGCTATTCGTCTTGTGTGCAGATTTAGAACACACAACGTGCATCCTCCAGTGTGAGTCCCTTCTACGGTACTCCGACCGCGGCCGTGGCCGTCCCGTCCTCAGCATCCCCTACGTGTGACCCGCCGGCCTGTGTCCGCCTGTACGCTCAAATCGGACAAGGTGCTTGTCTCCATAGAGACATCATCGGAGTAAAGCAGACTCTCACCATGGAACCCCTGGCATGCAAGTAATATTATTACACACTGACAAGTTTCCACTCTACACTATTGCTAACAATTGTTGACAATCCAGCATCTTCCATCATTTCGTCTGGCCCAACCAGTCGTCAGTGGGCAGAGTTAGTGTAAATAGCCTCTGCCAACAAGGCGGGATATATGCACTTAGTGTAATTAGACAGTCCCTCCAGTTTTGAATACAATGCAAAATCAACAAAATGTCGCATTTTTTTGCAATCCTGCATAATTCGTAATTTCACTGCAAAATAAATCGCAAAAAAAAATATTTTAATGACAAATATAAATTATATTATCTAATTGACCTCTCTAATTTATTTAAAGCTTTAATGCATTGTTTTCATGAGCTTACAGACATCGTGCTTGCACAGTATGGTCTGTGTGAAAGCGAAAGCGAGTCTTTCTCACCTCCCGTCTCACATAAGTGGCTAGGACCGGACGAAGTGATTACTTAAGATGAATGAATGACCAAACAAAAGTATGATATGCCGGATAGCACTAAAAGAAAAGAGTTAATAAAAGTGCTGTATACCAAGAACTCAATTCACTACTGACACACGGACCGATATCAGACTGGCTGCGGATTCTGTGCATGCGTTTGCCGTCTGTCAGCGCTCACGTAGGCCTAAGTATATACCGAAATGAGTTCTATTTCGAGGCTCATTGCCCTTTGTACAATCAAATACACACATAATTATGCCTAAATGTACATATTGGTGGTTATGTCTTGAGTGAACAAGCCTGGAACGTGTCTGTCAGTTTTGAATCTGTGCATTACTGTAGGTCTTAAAGTGAAAGCAACCTAATATAGCCCATACTCGCTACTGTCTGTGTCGTTAATGTAAACAACAACGGGGGAAACGTCTCGGTTACGTATGTAACCCTCGTTCCCTGAAGGAGGGAACGGAGACGTACGTCGGAACTGACCGACGAATTGGGATCTGATTTCAGAGACCAATCTACTTCGAGTGTTTTAAAACGAGCCAATGAAGATTGGCATGCGATTCACGCATTCCACGCACCGCACCGCAGCGCGGGTATAAATAAGGAAGTGGAATGCATGATCATTGCTTTTTTCTGCTGAGGAGCCGAACTCGTGACTCGGCCTCCTAGCGGAAGCACAGCACCTGGCGACGGGACGTACGTCTCCGTTCCCTCCTTCAGGGAACGAGGGTTACATACGTAACCGAGACGTTCCCTTTCAGTCGGTCACGTTCGACGTACGTCGGAACTGACCGACGAATTGGGATCTCTACCAAAACGCCAGGGCGCTGGCCCTTCCAGCGTCCTGCTTGAGCGCACTGGACCGTCTTAGATGGTACGGAAGTCAGGGCTCCAAGCAGGGAGGTCAGTCACTGCTGTTTCTGCAAGACCCACCCAGTGTGACTATTGGATAACGCTGGGAAAGCGTGCCCGTCTTGGAGACGGTACGCTGCGGAGCCACGTCCTTCAGTAGAAGGCTTGGTGGCGGAATACACATAAGGACTAACCTGGCAGGGTAGTGCAACATATGGCAGTCTCCGGGGTGGTTCCAGCCTGGTTCCAGGGGGGAAAGAACACGCCCAGAGACGACAGAGCGGGCTCTGTCAAGGGAAAGACACGGGGCTAGCCAAGTAGGGTAGCAGATACCGTGGAAGAATACACATATGGGGTAGCCGTTAGGGGACCGCTACAAATGGAACCCAGCCTACACACACGTTACACAAGCATACGGGTGCAGGCCTGGCGTCAGACGGCCGCAACGTCTGGCACCGCAGGGGGTGACGGAGGAGCTCGACAGGGTTAGCCGTTTCCGGGGAACACAACTGGAGAAAAATGGACGCACGTATCCGGCCCAGAGGGCGGGAGTGGCGTTGCAAGCCGACACTTAGAACGGGCACTTAGCGCTACTGGCCCCTGGAGGCGAGGATGCGGGAAGATACCGGCTCTACACGGAGGCTAAAAATCTAGCGAACGTGTTAGGTGTCGCCCAGCCCGCAGCTCTACAAATATCTGTCAGCGAGGCACCTTGAGCCAGCGCCCAGGATGAAGCAACACTCCTTGTTGAGTGTGCTCGCACCCCGAACGGGCAAGGTACGTCTTGGGACTGGTAACCCAAGACGATGGCATCCACTATCCAGTGGGCCAACCTCTGCTTGTAGACAGCCTTTCCCTTCTGCTGGCCTCCGTAACAGACGAAGAGTTGCTCTGAGGTCCGAAAGCTTTGAGTCCGGTCAACGTAAGCGCGAAGAGCGCGGACGGGACATAACAAAGCCAGGGCTGGGTCTGCCTCCTCCGAAGGCAGCGCTTGCAGGTTCACTACCTGGTCCCGGAAGGGAGTGGTAGGAACCTTGGGCACATATCCAGGCCGGGGTCTCAGGACAACGTGAGAGTTGTCCGGCCCGAATTCTAGGCACGATTCGTTGACCGAAAGTGCATGCAGGTCCCCTACCCTCTTAATCGAGGCCAATGCCGTCAGAAGCACTGTCTTCATTGACAGGATTTTAAGCTCCACAGACTGCAAAGGCTCAAAGGGAGGGCTCTGAAGTGCCCTGAGCACTAGAGCCAAGTCCCAAGAGGGTACGAGTTTGGACGAGGAGGATTTAGCCTCCTCGCACCTCTGAGGAACCTGACGATTAGGTCGTGCTTCCCTAAGGACTTACCTTCGACTGCATCGTGATACGCCGCTATTGAAGCGACGTACACTTTGAGGGTGGAGGGAGACAGCCTTCGCTCCAGCCCATCTTGCAGAAAAGAAAGCACGACGCCAACCGAACACCTTCGGGGGTCTTCCCGGTGGGAAGAGCACCATTCAACGAACAGGTTCCACTTCAACGCGTAGAGGCGCCTCGTAGAGGGGGCTCTAGCAGAAGAGATGGTGTCCACCACTGCCTGTGGTAGACCACCTAGAACCTCCGCGTCCCGTCCAGGGACCAGACATGGAGTTTCCAGAGGTCTGGACGCGGGTGCCATAGAGTGCCCCGTCCCTGAGAAAGAAGGTCCTTCCTCAGGGGAATCGGCCAGGGAGGGGCTGTCGCGAGGAGAGTTAGTTCTGGGAACCAGGTCCGGTTGGGCCAATAGGGCGCAACTAACAAGACCTGCTCCTCGTCCTCCCTGACCTTGCACAGGGTCTGTGCAAGAAGGCTCACTGGGGGAAACGCATATTTGCGCAGGTCCCGGGGCCAGCTGTGCGCCAGTGCATCCGTGCCGAGGGTGCCCACGGTCAGGGAATAGTACCACCGGCAATGGGTCGAGTCCGGAGAGGCAAACAGGTCTACCTGTGCGGCTCCGAAGAGGTCCCATATCAGCTGGACCGCCTGGGGATGGAGTCGCCACTCTCCCGGAGGTGCAGGCTGCCGTGAGAGCTCGTAGGCTGTCCGGTTGAGCGCACCTGGGACATGAATGGCCCGAAGCGACCTCAGATGCTTCTGACTCCAAAGGAGGAGGTGGCGGGCGAGTTGGAGCATGCAACGGGAGCGTAGACCACCCTGGCGGTTGATGTACGCAACGGCTGCAGTGCTGTCCGTACGGACCAGTACATGCTTGCCACGTAGCGGCCCCTTGAGGCGGCGCAGTGCCAAGTGTACCGCTAACAACTCGAGGCAATTGATATGCCAATGCAATTGAGGTCCCGTCCAAAGACCTGCAACTGCATGCCCGTTGTACGTGGCCCCCCAGCCCGTGGAGGAGGCATCCGTGAAGAGCACAGAATGCCTGGACACTTGTTCTAAGGGCACACCGGCCCGGAGAAACGAAGCGTCGTTCCACGGGCTGAAGGTTCGGCGGCAGTAAGGAGTCACTGGGACCCGGTATTGGCCGCTAAGCCACGCCCACCTCGGGACTCGGCCATGGAGCCAGTGTTGAAGCGGTCTCATATGAAGCAATCCGAGCGGCGTTACCGCGGCTGCAGATGCCATATGCCCCAGGAGCCTCTGAAAAGATTTCAGTGGACCGCTGTCCTGCTCTTGAACGAATTCAAGCAGTTCAACACCGACTGGACCCGCTCTTCCGTAAGGCGCGCAGTCTGGCTGACCGAATCCAGCTCCATACCGAGATAAGAGATCCTCTGTGTGGGACAGAGTTTGCTCTTCTCTCGGTCGACCCGAAGGCCCAACAGGCTGAGGTGACTGAGCACCATGTCCCTGTGTTCGCACAACTGCTCCCGAGACTGGGCGAGGATGAGCCAGTCGTCGAGATAGTTGAGGATGCGAACGCCGCGTTCTCTGAGCGGAACAATGGCTGCCTCTGCGACTTCCGTGAAGACGCGAGGCGACAGGGACAGCCCGAAGGGCAGGACCTGTACTGATATGCCTTCCTCTCGAACACAAATCGTAGGAACGGTCTGTGTCGAGGAAGAAAGAGACATGAAAGTACACATCCTTCAGGTCGATCGCTGCGAACCAATCTTGGGGACGGATGCATTTGAAAATGCGTTTCTGCGTTAGCGTCCGGAACGGGAGCTTGTGCAGGGCCCGATTCAGGATACGCAGGTCCAAGATTGGCTGTAACCCATCACCTTTCTTGGGTACAATGAAGTAGGGGCTGTAGAGCCCTATCTTCATATCGGCTGGAGGAACCGGCTCGACCGCGTCCTTCGCCAGTAGGACATCGATCTCTGACCACAAGACCTGAGCATCGCTGCTTCGCACGGAGGCGAAGAGGATGCCCTTGTACTTGGGAGGCCGGTGAGCGAACTGAATCGCGTAGCCGAGTCTGATGATACGGATGAGCCAGCGAGACGGCCTGGGGAGCTGTAGCCAAGCCCCCAGAGACCGCACAAGCGGGACCAACAGCACCACAGACGTACCCGGGGTGGGGCAGCGAGGCGGAATAGACAGACCCGACTCGGGAGGCCCGGAGGCGGCCCGGAGTGTTGTCTGAGAATTCCAGGGTGGGACAGAGTGTGGGTGAGAAGGCCCGGGGGCGTTCTCGGTGCCCACACTGCTGCCCCGTGGCGGGGGGAGGGGAGGAAAGGAGTGAGAAGGCCCGGAGGCGTCGCACATTGCCAACCTGGCCCTCTTGGGGCCCAGGGAGAGAGGAAACTGCTCTGAATGTGGGTACCGCTGGACTCCGGAGAGCCAGCGGCAGAGTAAGACACCAGTCGGGGCCCCCCGGTCCTCCTCCGGGGGGGGTGGGGGAGGGGTGCGGACACCCACTCCCTCAGAGCAGCTCCTGTTCTCCCTGGGCTGCCCGTCTCAGGGCCGCTTGCCCTTACGCTTGCTTGTAGACTAGCAAAGCCCTGAGCGGGTTGGGCACCTCCCTTACGTCCGGCACCCCGCCGCCTGGATTTCGCAGGGGTGGAGGTGGACGCAGGAGGGTGCCCTCGGCGACAAGCAGGTATAGGCGCCCTTTCGAATTAGGATGGCTTTTTTTTTTTTTTTTTTAACCGCCTCTGTCTGCTTCTAGGCCATCGAGAACTGCTGGGCAGAGTTCTCGACGGCATCGCCGAGGGGGCCAGCCTGACAGACAGGGGCAATGAGGAACCGAACTTAGCCGGACTCACGCATATCTGTCAGGTTTAGCCCCAGGTTCCTGGACCACTAGTGTGGACGTCGCCTGACCCAGGGAGCGTGCAGTGACTTCCGTCGCCCGGAGGGGGTAGGCAAGGCGATTTTACGCGTTGCTCTACGCCTCAGCCACCCGGGAAAGCATGGCTGTCAACTCTGAATCTGATTCAGCAAGAGCACACACTATTATAGTGGAAACTCAGCATCATCATTTCCAGCGCATAACAGCCCTCTCTCCGATGCAGCAATTGACATCTGTCCTCTGCCAGAGCCCCAAATGAAACACTAGGTCCTCTTGTTTTTTAAAAGGACCAGCAATCCCATCTGTAGGCTGCCAGCAGGCATGTGAGACAGTGAATGTGGCCGTCACACTCGACGGCACACGGCGCGCTGAACGTTCAAGCCTTATGAAAGGCAAGACGAACACCGCACCGACGTGGCTATGTTCTCATGAGAGAACATGAACCACCCACAAACACAGTCTCAGCATGCTGTGATGCGATAGAGGAGTGGGGGCCCACGGAGACGTACCCGGTGGGGAAGCACCACTTAAATCCTCAGGTCACCAAAGCTTATTAACCAAAGTAGTTATTTTCTGCTTTTGCAAGAAAAAGAAACTAAATCGGGGAATAGGCAAAGGGACTCAACCCACGTTTGAGGCATCATAGTCTTAACCGCGCATCTCTAGCACCGAGTGACGCGCTGGGTTGCCGTGGCAACCCCCGCTGTCAGCCGGCACCCGACGGCACACGGCGCGCTGAACACTCAAGCCCTTACGAGAAAGGCTTGAGACGAACAACGCGTCGACGTGACCATGCTCTCCTGAGAGAGCATGGATCACCCACGAACCAATCTCACATGTTATATGTGAGAGAGATCGTGGCCGTCAAATGAGGACAGGAAACAACCGCATCCAGAAACACACGGTTTGAATGACATCTTGAAAAAGACGCAGGGTCAAACCGTGTTGCTCTTTTAGAAAGGAAACTGCTCTTTTTATGTGCTGAAGCACTCAGGGAGATGACCGCGGCACCACACAGTACAATAGTGCAAGCCTGTGTGTGCACTCAAAACGGAAACGCCCAGCGAACCAACACTTTGATGTCCGTTGAAGCAGCCACTCGCTGAACGCGCCGTCACACCCGCACTGGAAGCAGCAGTCATTCCTTTCACGAGACTCGTTTACACTCTTCGTAGAAACAGGAAACATTCACTGTTCGGCTCCGAAGTAGAAAGCAATGATCATGCATTCCACTTCCTTATTTATACCCGCGCTGCGGGGCGGTGCGTGGAATGCGTGAATCGCATGCCAATCTTCATTGGCTCGTTTTAAAACACTCGAAGTAGATTGGTCTCTGAAATCAGATCCCAATTCGTCGGTCAGTTCCGACGTACGTCGAACGTGACCGACTGAAAGGGAACAAACAGTCGCCTATTCAAACTTAAAGCACTGTTTGTATCTGTATCTTTATGTTGTACTATTTACTTGTCCTATTGTCAGTTGTTTATTAGTCCTTATTTTATTTCTGACTGTTTACTTGATTAATTAATTACTTTAAGATTTCGGTCATATTCCCCACCCTAAGTTATCATGTTATTAAAGCTAGACAGTACAGCACTGGACTAGCCTTTTTTAGTAAGATACCAAAATAAACTTTTTTAAAAATAAACCAAAAATGTTTTGTGCTTTTTGTTTTTTTCTATTGTCATGTATGACTATTTAGCATCTAACATAATACTCAATTTGGTGAATGTATTATCTTAATTATTTTAAAAAGTATTACCACATTTTTTGCAAATTTCTGGAAATTAGTCATTTTGATCGCAAAAATCACAAACATATATCGCACAATCCTGGAGGGACTGATTAGACACTTAGTTAAGTTCCAAATGACATCAATTCAACTATTTAAAACTACTTAAATGGAACTGCATGAATAAAAGGGAGGTCTGAAAATGTGTGGTACAGAAGAGGTCAATATCTGCTGGAAAACAAATGTATTTACTGAATCAGAGTAACTGAATAGATCCAAAGCAGGGTAAACTAGCAGTAAAAATTTACGTCTCAAAAGAAATTAAGCTGGCACAAGGACTATGATGGTCCAAATAGATACGAATTAGATGAATGTTCTTTTCATTTGTTTTTCCGATTGCTCATTCTTCCCTTTTACAAACAAATTGTATTTCAGCAGTTTTGTCTAATTAAGCTTTGAGAGATGTTCCCTCACTCACAGTCGGTTCACCCTCGGCAGTCTGCCTTAATTGTGGATTTGCAACAATCGATACTGCCACACCAACTGCAGAGCATTTTTTTTTTTTTAAAAGGCTACTTATCCATTTATTGCTTTGCAATTCAACTGTCTTGTGTTTTGTGAGAGGTCGGATTGATTTAACTTGTTTTATAGGGCTTATTTATTTGTTAAAAGGAGGTTAAACGGAGGTTATCGAGTGGGATGTGGCTGCTACTCTTAACAGCGAGCTACTTCCAAGCCCATTACATGGCAAACATGGTGTAATGGGCTGGGAAGTACCTTCACTGCAGGAAATTCGTCTAAAACGTATTTTCTGGGGTTCACTACCCTAAGTGTGTGTCTGAGGGTAAATAGCATACTAAAGAGAGGAAGACAGAGTGGCAGCGAAAAACAGACGCTTTTGCTTTTTTGCACTCTGACATTTGTATGCATCGCTGGTGTTCTTTTGCCACTGTACACCCATGCAAACACACTCATTCTCACAAATAAAAGCACCAGAAGCAGCTGCAATCCATCCCCTGCTGTTAGCCTTTGCACCGTTCATGTAGGACAGCATTCAGTCATAATCCCATCAGAGCACTCAGTGTTTGTGTGAGTGTGTGTATGTTTGCGTGAAGAAGGCAGGGAGTGTTTTGAATGTGATATGCCTGCTAAAAGAAACAATGCATGAAAGTGAAAAAAATATTGATCCTTTTTTTTTTGTTGCTCTGGTTTACAGCTGTGTCAATGCCTTTTGCATTATTCATGATATGTTTTGTGTGTGTTTTGTTTGTGTTTTGTGTGTGTTTGTGTGCTTACTGACCCTGAACTAGCCTGTGTTCGTAGCCCAGATGTTTGTCCACGGCAAGTATAAACAGAGGAGTTCAATTTGCTTGTCATTGGCATGTTGATCAATAAAATAAAATAAAAAAAAAGTTATGGAAAGAAAGGATGAGATAGCAGCAGCTTGCAGGCTTAATAGTTTTCAATGTAAGATAAAAGCTTGACATTTGTAAATGTGTTTTGCATTTTAAGCTGCTGCTCTGGACGCAGACCTTGCCAGCTGCACTGCACACAAACAGTGGATTATGACGGGAACGGGAACATTTAGCCTGGAGCACTGTATTATTTTGAGGATTTTAAGAGGGAGGTTGCTGATGAGAGGGCCAAGATAAAACTCTCTAAAGGTAATAATGCGATGAACAGAAATTAAGATGTCACAGTGGAAATATGGCCATAAACATTCCTGTTTGTGGTACAGCAGGCATCAGTATAATCTCTGCCTCAGACTGACGACGAGAGCGTTCTCATAACCACAATCTGAAGTTTACGGCATGAAATTAGGGATGCATCGATAAAACTTTTGGTTGATACCAAAAGGCTGGTGTCCAAACAAATTAAAAATAAAACACCAACATCTAAAATCAATCATTTTAAAGTAATGAAGCATGGTATCGTTCAAAAGTTTAAAGTTGGTAAGGTTTTTTTAGATGTCTTTTTTTATGCTAACCAAGGATTTTACTGTATTTTTATTTGAATACAGTAATATTATGAAACATTGTTACAATTTAAAATAACCTTTTATATTTGAATACATTTAAAATGCACTTTATTCAAGCTGAATTTTCAGCATCATTCCTCCAGTCTCAGGGTCACATGATCCTAATATGCTAATTAGTTGCTCAAGAAACATTTCTTAATATTTTCGCCTTAGGATTCTTTGATGAACAGGAAGCTCAAAATAACAGCATTTGTTGAATTTTTTGTAACAATGGAAAAAAAGATATGTCACCTTTGATCAATGAATGTATCCTTGTTAAAGGTGGGGTAAGTGCTTTCTGGTAACCGATGTTGATTTCAAATCACCAAAACAAAAACGCCCTTATTTTGATAGCTCCGCCCCACACATACGTAACCCAGGCAACGACTATGGCTGAATCTGCTGTGCCAGCGGCCGAGGGTATGATGCCATCAATAAGTGAAAACAATGTGTGTTAAGGTCCTTTCACACTGGATGAGATTTTGACGCGCGAATATTGACACGTTTTATTTTTTGATCAGCTGTTTGTGTAATGAGTGCTTCCACACCGAACGCGAATGTGCTGTGGCGAAAAAACAATGTCCATTTTTTTCGCTTCGATGTCGATTTTTTAAAAACTCTCGCAGCGACAGAAAAGGCTTCAACCAATCACATATAAGGAAACAAAGGTGACGAAATGTCCAGTTGATGTCATTAGCTATTCAATCTACATTAACCTTTGCCAGGTATTGCATTTCTCACGAGATTACAGCTGTAGTTGTAGTTACAGCTGTACAGATGCAGCTGTGTTTGCCCACTGTAGGCTACAGACAACGATAACATAACCTTTTGAGTTAAAACTCTTAAAAAAAAATTCTAAACCTAATTGTGTCCGCGACTATGGAAAGTGAATGTGTTTCTGTCAGTACTTCTGTGGAACTTAAATGTTTACATTGTGACTCAACTGGAAACATAGCTGGAAACAGCTGCTCCGGATCGATTGGTGTCCTGAAGTGTGTGTTTGTCTCGTCAGACGCGATGCTACTGTCTCTGGAGGAGCTCCTCAAATTGTCCCACGGACATTCGAAAGTACAGCATACTCCTGTACAAGATTAGCAGACTCTCTGTTCTTTACGACTGGGTGCACTCAAAACCTTCTTTTCGGTCTTTTAAATAAAATTAAAAGCTTGTCTTCACTGGAGGATAAAGTGTCCATGTTTTCTCAGCTGTCGCCACAAATGTTTTGGAATTGTTGGAGCTCTGAAACGTCACAGACGTCGCAAATTCGTGTTGCAGCTGATGTGAATGGTTTTGACGCAAACTATTCGCACATTTCGTTCTTTCGTACTTTTTTGTTACGCGTCCGGTGTGAAAGGGCCTTTACTATGGTAATCCAGTTTGAATGTTCAGTGAAAAAGTCATCCCTTACATCCCAAAAACACAAACACAGTTCTCATGAACAACTCGATAGCACGAGCACGACAGTCCAACTAACGAACATATTACAATTATGACAAGATTAGAGGGTTATATCGATCACTAAAAGAGGAACTAAAGGAAACAAACATATATTAGGAGTAGGGATGTCACAAGTACCGGCATTATAAATTAAAAATAACTTATAAAAATGTGACTAGTATGTAAATGTAGTAAATGTGACCAGCATTTCTGTAGTACCGGTAGTATCGACTCCCGCGCTTCCGTGTTAATCTAAGCGCAGGGCTCCAGACTATAGCCGAATATATACTAGTGTCTGTGAATATTAGACTGCAAAATACTATTTAAATATTACTCCTGCAAGTTCTGCGTCTCTGTGTGAATGACACGTGCTTGCTGTCTTTGTTGTCTCTGCCGTGTGTCACTATATGAGAATACGAACTCATAAAACCGTCAATTCATGAGAATTTAATTTGAGAAAACTTTCGTTTCATTTGAGAAAACTGTCCTATCATGAACACAGACACTCAAAGGTCTTCACGGCAACCCGTCAAAATAAAAGTTTGGTTTAAAAAAAATTTAATTGACAGAATATATTACAGTAGATTTAGCTACGTTTCTATGTAATAATAATACATCTCTACTAATAATAATTATGCCTAGATGGATTATTATTTTTCACCTGATAATTTTTTATAAACAATGTTTTCTTTTAAACAGCATACAGCCTTTAAATGTTTGTATTATTTACTTATAATGATTATCATCATAAATAATAAACTTAATACATTTAATAATTTTTTTAATAATAAAAAAAAAAACATTCAGCTGTGATACCGAAATTGGTACCGAGTACCGTAAAATTATTATGGTAATGGTACCGACTACAGGAATTTTGGTACCGTGACATCCCTAATTAGGAGTATATTATCTTACTTTTCAGACACACTTTGGGAGCTGACGCTTGAAACAGACAGTGAGGAGGTTTAGACACTCCAGGCTTATATGGTGTGGAAATGAATGGGAAATTATCATCGCTGAAGTGAACGACAATACGATCGCAAATGGACAAACTAGCGAACATGACACATGAGCATATGTGAAACAAAACAAAATCAATGTTACTCGCCTATCGAGAAGAAATAAAGTAACCTCAGCCTCCTCGAGTTCTCTCCTGCGCTGGAAAGCTGATACTTCTTGCCTGATCGTAAGCCTTCTTTTGATCCACAGACATCTTCCACATTTGTTTTTTTATCTCTCCTTTTGAATAATGACGTGCACTGAGCGCTCTCTTCTCCCTGTCGTTAGTAGACACGCCCCATTACTGCTGATTGGCTGTAAGTTTGTTTTGGTACTCAGCCCGAGACACTTGTATAAAGCAGTTTTGAAATACCACTTACCCCATCTTTAAATAAAAGCATAAAAGTATTTTTTTTTTTTTATGTACTGACCCCAAACTTTTGAATGGTATGCGATATGAGAAATGTATATTCATATTGAGATTTGCTAAAGATAACATTTAACATGTATTTTGTACAAATTTCCTTTAGCATCATTACATTAAAGTAACGTTAATCTGATCATCTGGTTAGTACCAATACATGAAAAGTTACTAGTTTTGTTTTCAGATTTAACTCTGTTGTTAGAGCCATAACTACATTAATAATTGTGTAATACTTTGCCTTATATTAAGAGTGATTATGTTTTTTGATAAATGTATATTTTGTGTTATTTGTATTGTATCACGTGATTTTGACTTGTTTTATAGTCATCTAGCCTTCTTATGAAAAGAAAGAAGGAAGGGTTGGTGCTAAACTGTTTTAGCACTTTAATCTGTTTTAAATATGTTTACTTTATACATTTTTGTGTTGGCTATTTCTTTATTGTATTTAAATGTTCAGTTCTTTTGTTATAAGAAAGTTATTAAACCTGTTATAGTATGACAACACTTTTTTTGCAACGAATTTCAATACCGTGATAATACCGAATACCGTGATAAAAGCTTCAGCAATTAATCGCAACATGAAAACTTGATACCGGCACATGCCTAGATAACATTCAGGAAAGGCTGAAGACAACACAGCCAAAAGCAGCACTTAAACAACACATTAGTCATAACTTAACTGTGACACTAGCTTTTTAATAAAAGTTTTCACTTAGATTTAACTTTTTAAATATGGTGTCAGCAGTGTGCTATAGTGTCAATGGTTTGGTGTGTGTAGTGTCAGTTTGTTATTCTGCTTTTCTGCACTTTTCTGCACTTTTGTTAGTTCCAATCCATGTTAATTGGACGAAAAAGCCAAAATGTGTTAATGCACGTCTAGTTTTCTACATGATTTCGTCTTTGACTGACCTCTAGGGTTGTTACTGCAACTGTGTTCCATGTTGTGAAGGGTAAGTGATCCATCAAAGCAAACATCCATATTTATCTCTGTTAATGAGTGCCGATGACTCATGCTGGACATAGAAGAGGAAACCATAAAGCCAAATTAAGGGCAGCAGAGAAGAGATTAGTTGTTATTTCTTTTAATCATTACATTAATCATTTCATTATTGTTATTAGTTGGGCTTATGCATGTGAGCGCAGAAGATTCTCTTCACAGGCAGCCTTCGCTCCCCACGTGCATCAATGAACCTTGGCCATGACCCTGTCGCCGGTTCACCGCTGTTCCTTCCTTGGACCACTTTTGATAGATTCTGACCACTGCAGACCGGGAACACCCCACAAGAGCTGCAGTTTTGGAGATGCTCTGACCCAGTCATCTAGCCATCACAATTTGGCCCTTGTCAAACTCGCTCAAATCCTTACGCTTGCCCATCTTTCCTGCTTCTAACACATCAACTTTGAGGACAATGTGTTCACTTGCTGCCTAATATATCCCACCCACTAGCAGGTGTCGTGATGCAGAAATAATCAGTGTTATTCACTTCACCTGTCATAATGCCTTATCGGTGTATGTCTATATATATATATATATATATATATATATATATATATATATATATATATATATATATATATATATATATATATATATATATATATATATATATATATACACTCACCTAAAGGATTATTAGGAACACCATACTAATACTGTGTTTGACCCCCTTTCGCCTTCAGAACTGCCTTAATTCTACGTGGCATTGATTCAACAAGGTGCTGAAAGCATTCTTTAGAAATGTTGGCCCATATTGATAGGATAGCATCTTGCAGTTGATGGAGATTTGTGGGATGCACATCCAGGGCACGAAGCTCCCGTTCCACCACATCCCAAAGATGCTCTATTGGGTTGAGATCTGGTGACTGTGGGGGCCATTTTAGTACAGTGAACTCATTGTCATGTTCAAGAAACCAATTTGAAATGATTCGAGCTTTGTGACATGGTGCATTATCCTGCTGGAAGTAGCCATCAGAGGATGGGTACATGGTGGTCATAAAGGGATGGACATGGTCAGAAACAATGCTCAGGTAGGCCGTGGCATTTAAACGATGCCCAATTGGCACTAAGGGGCCTAAAGTGTGCCAAGAAAACATCCCCCACACCATTACACCACCACCACCAGCCTGCACAGTGGTAACAAGGCATGATGGATCCATGTTCTCATTCTGTTAACACCAAATTCTGACTCTACCATCTGAATGTCTCAACAGAAATCGAGACTCATCAGACCAGGCAACATTTTTCCAGTCTTCAACTGTCCAATTTTGGTGAGCTCGTGCAAATTGTAGCCTCTTTTTCCTATTTGTAGTGGAGATGAGTGGTACCCGGTGGGGTCTTCTGCTGTTGTAGCCCATCCGCCTCAAGGTTGTGCGTGTTGTGGCTTCACAAATGCTTTGCTGCATACCTCGGTTGTAACGAGTGGTTATTTCAGTCAAAGTTGCTCTTCTATGAGCTTGAATCAGTCGGCCCATTCTCCTCTGACCTCTAGCATCAACAAGGCATTTTCGCCCACAGGACTGCCGCATACTGGATGTTTTTCCCTTTTCACACCATTCTTTGTAAACCCTAGAAATGGTTGTGCGTGAAAATCCCAGTAACTGAGCAAATTGTGGAATACTCAGACCGGCCCGTCTGGCACCAACAACCATGCCACGCTCAAAATTGCTTAAATCACCTTTCTTTCCCATTCTGACATTCAGTTTGGAGTTCAGGAGATTATCTTGACCAGGACCACACCCATAAATACATTGAAGCAACTGCCATGTGATTGGTTGATTAGATAATTGCATTAATGAGAAATTGAACAGGTGTTCCTAATAATCCTTTAGGTGAGTGTATATATACAGTATATGTATAGACGCTTTTATCAACAGCAACTCACAAATGAGGAACAATACACCATAAGCTATAACACAAGCAGTCTCTACAAAGCTGAATGCATCTGTGACACTTCACAATTCTAGAATCAAACAGTCAGACTAAGTATTTGTCATAATGCTGAATTGCTTGAAAAGCGTGTATTTTTTCTTCAAGATTACCAGAAATGCTCTGTCATCCATTTTATGATATAGTCTGGTGCATTTCTATATGCACCACATTTATTGTCATTTCACTGAATTCATCCAGTCATCAGTTCAATGTAGACAATGAAAAAGGAGTGATGGTTGTGAAGTGGTTGCTCATTTAGATTTTAAATATTAATGTACCAAATGGAATTCAACTAAATTAGCTGAACAGAACAGCAATGAAAAAAGTGTGCATGCAGCATTTATATGCATGTACATTTTAAGTTAGAAGCTCTATGACTTTCTTTCTTCCACAGAAATAAAAAGATGTTTAGCAGAATGTCCAAGCTGCCTTTCTTCCATATAATGAAAATGAACGGGGAATGAGGATTGTAAAGCTCTAAAGAAAAACAAGTATAATTAAAGACAAATAAAAGTAGTCCATTCAACTTGTGCATTATATTTCATCTCTAATGATAGCTTTGTGAGAGGTACAGATGGAAATTATTAATTGAAAATCTTGTGGACAGCTGTGGTCACCATTCACTTTAACTGTATACAAAAGAGCTGGAACATTCTTCTATAAATAATTCCTTTTGTGGAAAAAGTCATTCAGGGTTCAAAAGTAAGTGAGGTAATACAATTTTCCTTTTTGGGTAAGTTATTTTTTTTAAATATTCATCTTTCATCTGGCATAAACTACAGCATGAATGGATGTTACCCATGATTGACATTCAGTAACTAATTATGTTTTTGTGAAGTCGACTAAGCCCTTGGGCAGTGGCTAGTCTCATTACCTTCACCAACCAAGCACACTAATCTCAATCATTTTGATCGTAGCATTGCCTTTAGCTCTCCCAGAGCTGTCTATCTGTTGAGTGAAGGCAATTCGATATTGAGCTTTGATTATTTTTTCCAGCTGTCTGGATCCTTGCGCACTCTTTTTCAGCACCAACACTTTCCCTTCATCTGCTTCATTACCAGCTTTGGTGTCAGAGAAAGACTACTGCCACTCCGTAGGGGACTAAACATGGAAAATTCCCTGATATTGATCTCAAAACTATTCATTTGTAAGCTGATGTACACATGCAGTCCACAGGGATTTTAGAACTTTATTCTTGAGAGATATTGGCTGACTTTAAATTGTCAACAACAATGGTTCTGTATTTTCCTTAATGTGTGTCATTTTTTCAATCTTAGAATACATTCTCCTATATCGCAGTTTAATGTGCAGAGACAATTATAAGCCCCATTCACACAATACCAGTGACTTTTCATTTTACCTTTTTTTTTGGGGTTGGCACCATAGCCTTTTCTTGTTCTGGTTGGTCTATAATGGTTATTGATGTCAATGACGGCTGAGAATAATTCCAGGTCATTCCATATTGACAATGAAAGGGATTTGGAAAAACACTAAAAAGGAACATTCTTGTTGTATACAAACTGCCAAAAGATTAACACTGTTGACACATTACATATATGACATAACATATATAATCAGGAATCACATGACTTTGTCATATCATAAGTTTAGAAAACCAGTCCTTATCTGTTTGGAATAATCTTTCATTTGTAATTTCATTCATGATAGTGCAGAAATTTAAGCACACACACACACACACACACACACACACACACACACACACACACACACACACACACACACACACACACACACACACACACACACACACACACACACACACACACACACACACACACACACACACACACACACACACATATATATATATACATACATACAGTGAGGAAAATAAGTATTTGAACACCCTATTTTGCAAGTTCTCCCACTTAGAAATCATGGAGGGGTCTGAAATTGTCATCGTAGGTGCATGTCCACTGTGAGAGACATAATCTAAAAAAAAATCCAGAAATCACAACGTTGGATTTTTTAAACTATTGATTTGTATGATACAGCTGCAAATAAGTATTTGAACACCTGAGAAAATCAATGTTAATATTTGGTACAGTAGCCTTTGTTTGCAATTACAGAGGTCAAACGTTTCCTGTAGTTTTTCACCAGGTTTGCACACACTGCAGGAGGGATTTTGGCCCACTCCTCCACACAGATCTTCTCTAGATCAGTCAGGTTTCTGGCCTGTCGCTGAGAAACACGGAGTTTGAGCTCCCTCCAAAGATTCTCTATTGGGTTTAGGTCTGGAGACTGGCTAGGCCACTCCAGAACCTTGATATGCTTCTTACAGAGCCACTCCTTGGTTATCCTGGCTGTGTGCTTCGGGTCATTGTCATGTTGGAAGACCCAGCCTCGACCCATCTTCAATGCTCTTAACTGAGGGAAGGAGGTTCCCCAAAATCTCGCAATACATGGCCCCGATCATCCTCTCCTTAATACAGTGCAGTCGCCCTGTCCCATGTGCAGTAAAACACCCCCAAAGCATGATGCTACCACCCCCATTCTTCACAGTAGGGATGGTGTTCTTGGGATGGTACTCATCATTCTTCTTCCTCCAAACACGTTTAGTGGACTTATGACCAAAAAGTTCTATTTTGGTCTCATCTGACCACATGACTTTCTCCCATGACTCCTCTGGATCATCCAAATGGTCATTGGCAAACTTAAGACGGGCCTTGACATGTGCTGGTTTAAGCAGGGGAACCTTCTGTGCCATACATGATTTCAAACCATGACGTCTTAGTGTATTACCAACAGTAACCTTGGAAACGATAGTCCCAGCTCTTTTCAGGTCATTGACCAGCTCATCCCATGTAGTTCTGGGCTGATTTCTCACCTTTCTTAGGATCATTGAGACCCCACGAGGTGAGATCTTGCATGGAGCCCCAGTCCGAGGGAGAGTGACAGTCATGTTTAGCTTCTTCCATTTTCTAATGATTGCTCCAACAGTGGACCTTTTTTCACCAAGCTGCTTGGCAATTACCCCGTAGCCCTTTCCAGCCTTGTGGAGGTGTACAATTTTGTCTCTAGTGTCTTTGGACAGCTCTTTGGTCTTGGCCATGTTAGTAGTTGGATAATTATTTATTGTATGGGTAGACAGGTGTCTTTATGCAGCTAACGACCTCAAACAGGTGCATCTAATTTAGTGGAGGTGGACATTTTAAAGGCAGACTAACAGGTCTTTGAGGGTCAGAATTCTAGCTGATAGACAGGTGTTCAAATACTTATTTGCAGCTGTATCATACAAATAAATAGCAAAATAAAAAATAAAAAACTTGCAAAATAGCAGGGTGTTCAAATACTTATTTTCCTCACTATATCTATCTATCTATCTATCTATCTATCTATCTATCTATCTATCTATCTATCTATCTATCTATCTATCTATCTATCTATCTATCTATCTATCTATCTATATATATATATATATATATATATATATATATATATATATATATATATATATATATATATATATATATATATATATATATACTACCATTCAACATTTGGGGGTCAGTAAGATGAAAAATGAAGATGAAGATGAATTTTTTGTATACTTTTATTCAGGTAAGAGATGCATTAAATTGATCAAAAGTGCAAGTAAAGAAATGTATAATGTTACAAAATATTTATATTTCAAATAAATCCAGTTCTTTTGGCTTGCTATTCACCAAAGAATCCTGAAAAACTTGTATCAGTATTTCCACAAAAATATTAAGCAGCACAACTGTTTTCAACATTGATAATAATAAGAAATGTTTCCTGAGCAGCAAATCATCATATTGGAATGATTAGGATCATGTGACACTAAAGACTGGAGGAATGATGCTGAAAATCCAGCATTGCATCCCAGGAATAATTACATTTGAAAATATATTGAATTGTAATAAAACTATTTCACAATATTACAGTTTTCACTATATTTTTGATCAAATAAAATGCAGCCGTTGTGAGTTTAAGAGACTTCTTTCAAAAACAAAAAAATCACACTGACTCCAAACTTTTGAAGGGTCTTCAAAATCTTTTAAAAATGTACATTTCATAAAAAATTAGACACTTGTAGTTTTTATTTGTCATTCCACACCACTGTCACGCCTGTAAGTCTGCCTGTCATTTAGATGGCACAAGCATAACTGCAATTGCTTTGATATGAATCCGCAAGAGGTCTAGAGTAATCACACACAATGGCATAAACACAGAGTGTCTCCCGACAGACAGATAATGGGAATGTCTTTGCGTGTAGCTCATTTCGATTAAGCCATAACATCATTTTCTTCTGCCTGTCTTGATTCAGCCCAGCACACTGCATTCTGTTGGTTAGATTGACTTTAAAATTTATCTGTCAGACACAACTGCTGAATGCCCTCTGATACTTTTTTAAATTATATTTTGAATACATTGTCAAAAACAATGATGAGTGTGAATGTATTACAGTTTTTCTCCATTGGTTTGGCTCATTTCTTGAAACAGAAATTACATTCTCAATATTGTAAGATAATTTGGCAAAACAGTCTTACAGTTCAGCACAACACTATAGCTCACTTGCAAAAGCTAATATCTCTCCCAAAACTGTTCACTCATGCTTCAGAACTAAATTCCTTTCCCATATAAATAGTCAGGGCCACGAAAATGGCAAAGGTCCTTCTCAATTGCTTTGGCTCATTTCTTGAAACAGACCGGACGTTCTCAACACTCTTGGTGCTTTTGCCAAAATAACGTGGATGGTTCACCACAACACCATGGTTCACCTGCAAAAGGTCATACCTCTCCCAAAACAGTTCACTCATGTGTCAAAACTAAATTTCCTCTCATTTAAACAGTCAGTGCCCCCACAATGCTTCGTTCCTTTGGCACTGTGTAAGCACTGCAGGTCAAAATGTTTAGATGTTTTGTCACTATGGCAGAGGACCATTGAAATATCCCTCATGTCCACTGTGGCGAGCAGCGAGGTCGAGGGACCGTGAGGGCGGGACGAGGCGGCGCTCATCAGGGAGGATGAGCGCCAGCTGCGCGCTGCAGCGATCTCGGGTCTCGCCCTCACGGTCCCTCGCCCTCGCTGCTCGCCACATCCACCTTTCAGTCTTAGCCCAGTCCTTCATTTTTGTCTAGCTAACAGAATACAATTGTGTATAAAACTGAAAAAAAGAAATAGGATTTTAGGGTAAGAGTAGCCTCCAAGGTTTGACATCACACATTGCACTCATACTGCCAAGGAAATTGTAACCATTATCATTCACACACATAGTAATATACACAGCATAATATACTGTAATATAACACACAAACAAAAAAACAATGAAAATTACCGTCCTCACCCTCCTGACCATCCACACGCTGCTGTTCTCAATCTTACTATAAACACTTGTAAAATTTCTACTTTTCTAATGATATAATCTGGGTTTGATTTTTTTTTCAGAGATATTGTTAGAGTAAAGTATATGAATATATTGTCCAAACAGTACACACAGGACCAGTACTGCATATTGATGAAAATATTTATTTCTCTCCACATTTGTAAAATCATTCGATTCATTCATGCATTTTCAAAGGTTTGTTTTTTATGTCTGCTAAGGTTGGGCTGAAGTCTCTGTCCAGCCTCTCTCAATGTCAACCTAAGGGTACTCAGTAGAATCGCATCTGATAAATTTGGTCCCCGTCTTCTTTGGCCACATCCTCCTCCAGGTCTACCTCTTCCTACTCCTCTCTTCCCCTCTCATCCCCTCTTCCCCTCTCATCCCCCCTTCCCCTCTCTTCCCCTCTCATCCCCCCTTCCCCTCTCTACCCCTCTCATCCCCCCTTCCCCTCTCTACCCCTCTCTACCCCCTTCCCCTCTCTACCCCTCTAATCCCCCCTTCCCCTCTCTTCCCCTCTCTTCCCCTCTCATCCCCCTTCCCCTCTCTTCTCCTCTCATCCCTCTTCCCCTCTCATCCCCCCTTCCCCTCTCTTCCCCTCTCTACCCCTCTCTACCCCTCTCTTCCCCCCTTCCCCTCTCTACCCCTCTCTTCCCCCCTTCCCCTCTCTACCCCTCTCTACCCCCTTCCCCTCTCTACCCCTCTCATGCCCCTTCCCCTCTCTACCCCTCTCATCCCCCCTTCCCCTCTCTTCCCCTCTCATCCCCCCTTCCCCTCTCTACCCCTCTCATCCCCCCTTCCCCTCTCTACCCCTCTCATCCCCCCTTCCCCTCTCTTCCCCTCTCACCCCCCTTCCCCTCTCTTCTCCTCTCATCCCTCTTCCCCTCTCTACCCCTCTCATCCCCCCTTCCCCTCTCTTCCCCTCTCTACCCCCTTCCCCTCTCTACCCCTCTCATCCCCCCCTTCCCCTCTCTTCCCCTCTCTACCCCTCTCTACCCCCTTCCCCTCTCTACCCCTCTCATCCCCCCTTCCCCTCTCTTCCCCTCTCACCCCCCTTCCCCTCTCATCCCTCTTCCCCTCTCTACCCCTCTCATCCCCCCTTCCCCTCTCTTCCCCTCTCTACCCCTCTCTACCCCTCTCATCCCCCCTTCCCCTCTCTTCCTCTCTCTACCCCTCTCTACCCCCTTCCCCTCTCTACCCCCTTCCCCTCTCTACCCCCTTCCCACCCCTCTCATCCCCCCTTCCCCTCTCTTCCCCTCTCTACCCCCTTCCCACCCCTCTCTTCCCCTCTCTACCCCTCTTCCTCTACGGTTTCCCCCTCTCATCCTCACTCTTCCTCTTCCTCAAGCAGGCAGTTGCCCTTGTTCATTTACTTGGCCAGGTGCCTCCATGTTCAGAAATTGTACTGGTCCTGCATGGTCAAGCTCTTTACATACATGTTTGGCAGCATTCACAGTCATGGACAGCACCTGTCAGGTAACTAAACATACTGTTTGATTGGTCATCTGAGATGTGTGAAAGTCCTCCTTCATTAGTCAAGTTCTAGTTTCACCTGACTGTCAATTGCTGTAATACATTTATCAAATATTCCAAGGGATTCATATATGGTATTCATGGTATTATGTTCTTGACTAATTTTGACAATTGAACAGACTATTGTGCATGTGATGACTTATACAATGAAATGATGCTGATACGTTTTGGAGCGAACGACCATTAGACTGAGAATCAAACAATCAGTTTTAGATCAACGAGACCTATTCACTTGGAAATTGTGCTAAATGTAGGCTACCTGTTTCAAGAAATGAGCCAAACCAATGGAGAAAAACTGTAATAGTGCTTGCTAAGCCAAGAATCACTATTATTGCTCATATTGTGGTTAGGGATTTGCCAAAACCCTTTCTACTTACGTTGTCTCCAAACCAAGCACAACATAAAAGCGACAAGAGTTATTGGGTAAATCTGCCCAAACCAGCCACCATGTGTAGTGTACACATAAATAATGCCTTAAATAGTGCAGCATATTGAGCTGAGATGCTTTTACAGTGATCAAACTTTCAGTTTTTGCCTGACAGATGTTAAAATGGATAAATAAATCCTTACATTGAAGGAGGGATCTGAGCCATTAGATATTAGAGCATTATAGAAACCAGTGAGCAACCACTCAGAACACCCTAGGATTGCAACATTCTAAAAAAACAATTAGAACATCTTAGCAACCACATATCAACCCCATGGCATCCACACCATGACACTCTTACACCATAGCATCTGTAAAATGTTTAGTTGTTATCACAATGTGGCAACATTTCTGCAAATTTTTTGAGAGTCTGCTTAGTGCAGAGCCAATGGGTGGAGCTTGACGTCCAGCTCCCCCTCTCTGGATGTAATGGGTGGAGCTTGAAGGTCCAGCCACACCCCAACCCTACCCATAACTCTATCCATAAAGCTAAATTAGGTTAAGCTTCACCCATTAGCTCCACAAAGGGGGAGCTGCACGCCATTTGGCTCTGCACCACTTGAAATTTTCTGCAACACTTTCAAAGTGAAATGTCCAATGAGTGGCGCTGAAAGTGCATTCAATTTTATCTGGAACAGCTGAATGTGTATCTGTGTGTTTTTACTATGGTGGTTGTTATACATATCGCTGCAGTTTGGAAATGAAATATCCAGTGAGTGGCACTAAAAGGTTAATGAAAATAATACCTAGACTAAACCCGACCCTAAACCTAACCGATAGTGTTAACGAAAGCTAACATGAGATAAAAGCACATTTGCTTAAAGGGTTAGTTCACCCAAAAATGAAAATTATGTCATTAATTACTCACCCTCATGTTGTTCGAGACCCGTAAGACCTCCGTTCATCTTCGGAACACAAATGAAGATATTTTAGTTGAAAGCTGAAGGCTGAGAAAGGCCTCAGATAGGCCTCCATTGGCATTCAGTACATTCACACTCACAAGACCCATAAAATGCACTAAAAACATTGTTACAAAGTCCATCTCACTACAGTGGCTCTACAATAATTTTACGAAGAGACAACAATAGTTTTTGTGCGCAAAAAAAAAACTAAATAACAACTTTATTCAACCTGTTCTTGTCTTCCGTTTTGGCCTCTGCCGTGAACTCACGAAGCACCACGACGCATGTAACCATTTTTTGTTACACAAAAACTATTGTCGTCGCTTCTCACCACAAGCTTTAGGTTGTCTGTTTTAAGTCAATGTGGACAGAGGAGGCATGCCTCCCTCTGTGCCTTCACCTGGGGGTGTTGCTGTTGGACAGTGCTACTTTATAAGACTACACGTTTTAATGTCACATTTTGTAATATTTGCGTTGTTTTATTTTTGCAATATCGATTATTTTCTCATCTAGCTTTTTTTGAGGAGACACCTCAAATGGAAATGTTCCTGAAGCCATATGTGTAACCAATCCTAATCGACCTGCTCCGAAAACGGGATTTGAACCGGGGTCTCTGTTGTGGGAGACGGGCTCGCTAACAAGGATACTAAAGGCCGCAGCTGCTTGCACACCTCTTGAGGCCAGGGGAGTGAGGTTTACATCTTACTGGTCTACGTCCATTACACTCACCCCCCCTAAACCTCACTCTCATTCGGGTCATGGCACAAAATGTAACCAGTCTTACTTGACCCGCTCCGAGCGGGATTCGAACTGGGGTCTCTGGCGTGGGAGGCCACAGCTGGTTATGTGATCCACACATCCAAATGTATTTGTTTATAAATCATGCATTTGGTAAAAACATTTTGAGGTCATAACATAGTATTCGTAATCCCCTGTAATTATAAATTGTGTGAACAGGAATAAAAGTGGTTGGTGTTTAACTGCCACTAGTGTAGACTGCCACTAGAGTACAAAAATGTAGGTAGTGGTGTGTTTTTTTTCCCCCAGGGAGCCTAGGATAAAATATGAATTTCAAGGTTTAAGTTTTTAGCTAATTAAATCAACTATATTCTGTCTGGTTTAAAACATTCTTAAGTTGCTGGTGATTCATTCACATACAAACATACACTTATGCCATCCTTCCGATATTCCGACACGCACGCATGCATGCACGCACGCACAAACACACACGCACGCACGCACACACACACACACACACACACACACACACTAAAACACACATATATGCATGTGCATCTGGCTGTGTTGCCAGTTTGGGTCACATCAAATGTGTCAGTGCTAACACATGCTTGAACTCTTCTAACCTACACACACACACACACACACACACACACACACACACACACACACACACACACACACACACACACACACAGCCATGGTCATGTCAGAAGCGATTCAAATCAGTTTTCCAGTCAGCTGGGTTTGAATGAACAGAGTTGAAGGTGCAGTGAATGAAAGTGTGCTTGATAATGCTTTTGATCAATTGACGTAAACCAGGTCAAAGACCTTTTCCATTTTACTTTGAACCATTATAACTACAGCTGTTATGTTCAAAAACTCAAAGATACTCAATCAGAATTCGTAACCCCGGACTGTTTATGTTTTGAGTCATAATTGCCCCATCCAGTGATACAAAGAGAAAAACACGAGGACACGTTTTTTTCACACGCATATATTTCCAAATTAATTTCTCTCTGTCATCATTCCCTCCAAGTAAAATCTGTCACATAATTTTGCCAAACTGCCTTCCTGGAAATTTAGCTCGTACACTATTTTATCCATTGGTCCAAAATCCTTCCTTTGCAGGAATGTTTATATCTCCATCAGGATTTCATTACTCTGTGCAACTGAGGTATACATCATGATAGTGGAATTGCTGTGCAAGCACATCTAAGTGTCAAATAACGGATAGCATCGCTGTATGTGAGTATAGAGGATATACAGTACATCCCTCCCAAATAGAGTTGTATATTTGTCTTGCGCATCTGTACTTGCAAGGAAGAGAGGGAGAGAGAGGTGGGTTGGAAGTAACTGGGCTCCAGGCTTTTCTTCTGAACTTGTACAAAGAGCAGATGAAGAGATGCAGAGAGAGTGGGGGCTAACACAGAGAGATCAGATAAGAGGTCAAAACAATAAAAGCACCATAAAGGTGATACATATGACTTGTGTACTTGTGAGCACTTGTGAGTCTTCTGAAGTTAGGTGACAGCTTTATGTGAGATATCATTATTCAATGATCTTCAACTCAAATATGACTTCAGAATACTTGCAATATAATGCACACGTCATGTGGACCGCTTTTATGGTGATTTTTTAGGAGTCTAGACAGAAAAGATGTAACAATGAACTAAAAATAATATTTGTTTAAAAAATTATTTTTGTGTGTTCCACCGAAAAAGTAACATATTTGGAACGAAATGTTGAGAGTGAGTAAAGTTTTATTTATTTTTATTGTTAGGTGAACTATTCATTTAATGAATCTGAATTTACATCATTTTAATATAATGTGTGTTTATAAATTGTATATGTAATATACACAATATTATATGTATGAGTTTTGATTAAACAAATCATTACACTTTAACAAGTGTTACCTAAAAAATCAAAGCCCTGTGGGTTTGCTATATTATGCAAAGCAAAAATTAGGTGGACCTGAACAGTTGACATCAACTTAACATGTTAATTGTAACAGACAATTTGCATACATTAACATGTAATACAGGAGTATTCACATGCAGTATCAACAGAGGGAGATGGTGGAGTTTGTATTATATTTAAAAATTATATTTATTTATTTATTTATGTATGTATGTATGTATGTATATATATATATACAGTGAGGAAAATAAATATTTGTACACCCTGCTATTTTGCAAGTTTTGCCACTTAGAAATCATGGAGGTGTCTGAAACTGTCATCGTATGTGCATGTCCACTGTGAGAGACATAATCTAAAAAAAAAAATCCAGAAATCACAATGTATGATTTTTTAACTATTTATTTGTATGATACAGCTGCAAATAAGTATTTGAACACCTGAGAAAATCAATGTTAATATTTGGTACAGTAGCCTTTGTTTGCAATTACAGAGGTCAAACGTTTCCTGTAGTTTTTCACCAGGTTTGCACACACTGCAGGAGGGATTTTGGCCCACTCCTCCACACAGATCTTCTCTAGATCAGTCAGGTTTCTGGCCTGTCGCTGAGAAACACAGAGTTTGAGCTCCCTCCAAAGATTCTCTATTGGGTTTAGGTCTGGAGACTGGCTAGGCCACGCCAGAACCGTGATATGCTTCTTACAGAGCCACTCCTTGGTTATCCTGGCTGTGTGCTTCGGGTCATTGTCATGTTGGAAGACCCAGCCTCGACCCATCTTCAATGCTCTAACTGAGGGAAGGAGGTTGTTCCCCAAAATCTCGCAATACTTGGCCCCGGTCATCCTCTCCTTAATACAGTGCAGTCGCCCTGTCCCATGTGCAGTAAAACACCCCCAAAGCATGATGCTACCACCCCCATGCCTCACAGTAGGGATGGTGTTCTTGGGATGGTACTCATCATTCTTCTTCCTCCAAACACGTTTAGTGGAATTATGACCAAAAAGTTATATTTTGGTCTCATCTGACCACATGACTTTCTCCCATGACTCCTCTGGATCATCCAAATGGTCATTGGCAAACTTAAGACGGGCCTTGACATGTGCTGGTTTAAGCAGGGGAACCTTCTGTGCCATGCATGATTTCAAACCATGACGTCTTAGTGTATTACCAACAGTAACCTTGGAAACGGTGGTCCCAGCTCTTTTCAGGTCATTGACCAGCTCCTCCCGTGTAGTTCTGGGCTGATTTATCACCTTTCTTAGGATCATTGAGACCCCACGAGGTGAGATCTTGCATGGAGCCCCAGTCCGAGGGAGATTGACAGTCATGTTTAGCTTCTTCCATTTTCTAATGATTGCTCCAACAGTGGACCTTTTTTCACCAAGCTGCTTGGCAATTTCCCCGTAGCCCTTTCCAGCCTTGTGGAGGTGTACAATTTTGTCTCTATTGTCTTTGGACAGCTCTTTGGTCTTGGCCATGTTAGTAGTTGGATTCTTACTGATTGTATGGGGTGGACAGGTGTCTTTATGCAGCTAACGACCTCAAACATGTGCATCTAATTTAGGATAATAAATGGAGTGGAGGTGGACATTTTAAAGGCAGACTAACAGGTCTTTGAGGGTCAGAATTCTAGCTGATAGACAGGTGTTCAAATACTTATTTGCAGCTGTATCATACAAATAAATAGTTAAAAAATCATATATTGTGATTTCTGGATTTTTTTTTAGATTATGTCTCTCACAGTGGACATGCACCTACGATGACATTTCAGACCCCTCCATGATTTCCAAGTGGGAGAACTTGCAAAAAAGCAGGGTGTTCAAATACTTATTTTCCTCACTGTATATATACACACACTCCAATCAGGCATAATATTATAATGGTGCACTGACAGGTGAAGTGAATAACATTATTTCTTCATCATGGCACCTTGACAGCAAGTGAACATTTTGTCCTCAGAGTTGATGTGTTAGAAGCAGAAAAAATGGCCAAGCATAAGGATTTGAGTGAGTTTGAAAAGGGCCAAGTTGTGATTGCTAGACGACTGGGTCAGAGCATTTCTTAAGCTGCAGCTCTTTTGGGTGTTCCCGGTCTGCAGTGGTCAGTATCTATCAAAAGTAGTCCAAAAAAGGGATAGTGGTGAACAGTGACAGGATCATGGTCAGCAAAGGCTCATTTTTGCGCGTGGGGAGCAAAGGCTGGCCTGCGTGGTCCGATCAAACAGATGAGCTACTGTAGCTCAAATTGTTCAAAAATGTTAATGCTGGTTCTGTTAGAAAGGGAAGACATGGCACCAGGATGCACTATGGGAAGAAGGCAAGCCGGCGGAGGCAGTGTGATGCTTTGGGCAATGTTCTGCTGGAAAACCTTGGGTCCTGCCATACATGTGGATGTTACTTTGACACGTACCACCTACCTAAGCATTGTTGCAGACCATGTACACCCTTTCATGGAAACAGTATTCCCTGGGGGCTGTGATCTCTTTCAGCAGGATAATGCGCATGCCGCAAAGCAAAAATGTTTCAGGAATGGTTTGAGGAGCACAACAACAAGTTTGAGGTGTTGACTTGGCCTCCAATCCAATCGAGCATCTGTGGCATGTGCTGCACAAAAACGTCCGATCCATGGAAGCCCCACCTCGTAACTTACAGGACTTAAAGGATCTGCTGATAACATCTTGGTGCCAGATACCACAGCACACCTTCAGGGGTCTAGTGGAGTCCATGTCAGGGCTGTTTTGGCAGCAAAAGAGGGACCAACACAATATATAGTATAGTATTTTCTATGACTATATATATATATATATATATAGACATAAAGTTTATTTTAGTCTGAATGCTAATAAGTGCACTCTTAAAAAAAAAGGTTCTATTGCACTAAAAGTGGTTCTTCGTCGTAATCATAGAGGAACCACTTTTGGTGCTATATTATAGCACCATATCTTGACATGTTCTGTATATGGTAGTGGTGCTATATAGCACCTCAGTCAGTGGTGCTATATAGCACCTTAGCAAAAGAACCGCTGAAGAACCACTGATGCACCAAAATTGGTTAGCACTTAAAAAGGTTCCCCTATGATTACGAGCCAAGAACCAATTTTAGTGCCACATAGAACCTTTTTTTTTTAGAGTGTGATACAGTATTACGACAGTGTCACTGGCATAAACGGCAAAGGTTTGGATGCAAATGCATTAGTTTTCTGATCATTTTAGGCTGAAAATATAAGGCTAAAAGCTCATTTTTAAGGACCGCAACTACTAGCAACTTTAAGATGAATAGAACAGCGTTTTCAATTTCTCTTTTCTTTATCACACATCTGAAGGTACAATGATAAGAAGAATTGGAGAGCAGCTTACAGTTGGGCAAGGCTGTGCAAAAGGCCGGTCTAATCTCCATCATTAAATCCACATAATTTATCACAGCCAAACTCTCATAGACAGCTTTTACCCTGCTGCTTGGTAAATATATTAAAACACACATTTTCTATGTGACTAAAGCACAGAAACATGGCAAAACACACACACAGTATATGCCAATATATCACAGTTGTATGCCCTCGGCCAACTGTGACCCCTTTGCTGCATAAGTAAAATACACACACATGCATAAAAGCACACACTTTCTTGAGGCACAAAAACACATGCACACACAGATATGAAAAGCGATGTTTAAGAATTGAATGTATCAGCCTATAGTTTGTTTGCATTTTTTGCGTTTTGCATAGTTAGTTTACAAAAATGCATTTGGCCAGAAAACGAATGTGATTCCTCTTGGCAAGATATTTCAACATGCATCAATAGTTAACTGTGTTCAACCTAATTAGTACATGCACAGTGTGATGGACAGAATTTATTAGCCGTAAACACACCATTACAGTCACTGTTTCTGTCTTGAGGGCTTCATCTGTTAGTCACAACATGAGAGCCTCGGTCACAAAAGAAAATGCAAGCATTTTAAAGACTCCCTTGCACAGAGTTGTGTCCACTGTATAAGTGTGTATAAATATGTACATATTTAAACATGCAAAATTTGCAAATGCCAGTTAATTGCCTTTGTATCTAACAACGCTTGAACAGAGGGAGAGTTACAAATGTGTCGCACTATATGTTCTTCCTGCTGTAAAACAGAATGAGATGCTTTAAAGTTTGTTCACACTGCATATAGTGACCATAGGACATCAAGCTAAACATTTCTACAAAACAGAATTTGTGTTCCATGGAATAAACTCCTAATTTAGCACAACATGGGGGTGTTTAAATAATGACGGAACACTGGAGCATGTTACCATCTGACAGAGTTGTGCTCCAGCAGTGTATTTGGATTGAGGTAGCAAATAGGATGCAGATTTGCAATTCACATTTTGAACATAAGGAAGTTATTGCAATTTACTGTAATTTGTAATTTTTTTAAATGTTAGTTTTTTTTTTAGACAAACTGTGGATACTTATTTGTAAGTTTTGAGGAAATAAAGTTTATAAACTGCCTTAAAGTTCAAAGTTTGAGAAGATTTATTGGACCTAGCTATATAGGCTACTTCTTTGGAACAGGGCGGAAGAACCAATCATTGCCCAGAATGCATAACCTGTGTTAGATTCCTTTTTCTCCCCAATTGCAATTCAGTAAATTTCTCTTCCTGTCATTCCACAATGTCTTCGCTTCAAAAAATAGTGACATTAGCACTTTGATAATCCATCAGAAAAATCTAAATATTAAAAAAATATATATTAAACAAAATTAATAAAGAAGCGAAAATAAGAAAGATAGCCTACATGACATACAAACCATTGTTTTTTACCAAACAGAACCGGTATTAAATTATTGGAAACTGCGACATATAGAACATAGGCTATATTGTTTAATGTTGTTGACTTTTGTATTGTTTTTTACCCAACGATTATTGAATGGCGCAGTTGAATAATAACATAAAGCATGCATAGTTTATTTTTCCTTTGATTAAACTAAACATAACAATGGTGATTCATCTCTCTCCCTCTCTTCCCTATAGAGAACTCGGAACTCGTGGGTTTGGCTTGTGTGTGTGTGAATGGATGTTATTCAGTCGCGAGCGTCAGAGACGGTTGAGCTCTACAGCCCACTTCACCTGAACCTCAACCTTTCTCTCATGAAAACATATTGATTGAAAAGGAAAACAGGAGAACTTGTACTTGCTTATTTATTTATTTATTTTTTGTCTATAAAGCTACAACAGTTCTAAAGCTCTCAATTTAACTGATGGTGATGTATCCTGACTCGCACGACGTCCTGGAGACGGTGAGGTGAATGCGCTGCCTGGGCATTGGTAAGTCATTCCAATATAATTCATTGCTAGTCCAAACACATATTTACATCATTTCCATGAAACAAGCATTAATAATACAGGCTACGTCTCGCAATATCTTCGTTTATTTGGTGCGCCTCGTGCGCTCCTTCACGGACCATTTCGCCGTCAGTGTCCGTGACGTGTCCTGCTAAGTGTACTATGAAGTTTCCACGGACTCCGGTGTGTGTTTATGTCTCCTAGTGATAATGGTTTTTGCCATGTACCTATTTGTCTCTCAGATAAAGACGCTGGAGTGTGCTCGAGCGCAGGCAAGCCGTGCGTAATGAGTTCTTAACCCGCGGAATACATTTTACCTCAACGAAACTGACCTGACAAGTTGCCTCAGAAGAAGTCAATACCCACTTCGCTGTTGGAAATAACACAATATGGTCACGCCAAGATTTTTTTTCTGACAGACTCGTTGAGAGGATATAAAATATTCATACCGCGGGATGGAGATCCGTGCAATCCGGTAGTCACTTGTAAGTATGATATGCATGTAAATTCGAAATAGGCTTATTTTTTAAAATGTTTTTACCCCCAGGATAACTATATATTATATACAATACGTTTCACAATTTTCAAAAACACAGATTACTTCTTCAAGCCTAATGATAAAATATTATAATCATATCATATAAAACTTTTCGCTCTGTGTAATACATGTCCATTGGATAATTTTTGTTTGAATTGTTTTTATTGTCTAATCTATCCATCAATACATCAATCCACTCGTCTGTCAGTCCTTCCTATCTATCTATCTATCTATCTATCTATCTATCTATCTATCTATCTATCTATCTATCTATCTATCTATCTATCTATCTATCTATCTATCTATCTATCTATCTATCTATGCTTGTATCATTTTAATCCTGAAATTATTTTTTAAAGTCAATTCAAACCTGTGTTTTCAGGTTGTCAAACAAGGACAGCTTGGTCTTTCTCCAAAATCTAGCATGGCCATGTGTTAAATGGATTCCCTCAGCTTAATCAATGGCTCCTCTGGGAGCAAAGACCTGGCCATTGGGGAGGATTCATCTGACATGATTCTGAATCATCCTCTGCTAGGGCTGGGGGACAGCACCAAGCTTCTCGGGGTCCAGGTGGTTCTGATCTTGGCGTACTCTACCATCATCATTTTGGGCGTTGTGGGGAACTCCCTGGTGATTTATGTGGTTTACAAATTTAAGACACTTCGTACCGTCACCAACTTCTTCATTGCAAACCTAGCCGTGGCCGATCTACTCGTCAACACGTTGTGTCTCCCGTTCACGCTGGCTTACACTCTCCTCAGGGAATGGAAGTTTGGACAAGTGCTTTGTTTCACTCTGCCGTACGCTCAAGGTCTCGCCGTCCACGTCTCCACTATTACATTAAATGTAATTGCACTGGACCGGCATAGATGCATCGTTTACCACCTAGACACTCGAATGTCAAAGGACACCTGCTTTCTAGTCATTGCCATCACCTGGGTAGTAAGCGCTGTCCTGGCGAGCCCACTGGCCATATTCAGAGAGTATGGGATTGTAGATCTTTCTCCAGATGACTCCATTGAGGTTTGTGGAGAGAAATGGCCTGACAGTAGTACAGACAGCACTCTATACTCGTGAGTATCAGACATGCATATTTTAATGAACGCCATTATTGCAGTCTCCTCATGCCCTCAAGATGCCGCAAATGTATGCTGTTCATTTATCAAGTGTCACCGTTTTACAATTGCGCTGAAAGCACAAAGATCTGCATGTATTATAGATAAATATATTTGTGATGATTGAAATTATGTTATTTATGTAAACAGGCATCATCCGAAACTTTGAATTATGTAGGTTTTGATTCAAGGTGGCTGTATATGCCCATAGTTATACTCTCTTTTTTTATCTTTTGAAAGCCTTGTTTGTTCTGTAACAGATAAATTACAGTGAAATGAGTCATGACTTGTTTAATTTTTGAAGAAGAGTACATGTTTTATGAAAAGCATCTTTAACAATAGCATAATGACACTCTTTAGCTGCACTTACATTGATGACGGCTGTGTTTTCTTTCACCAGAATTTCCACGCTGCTGCTGCAATATGTATTGCCTCTGGCAATCATCTCTTTTGCCTATATCCGTATCTGGAGTAAACTCCGCAATCATGTCAGCCCAATTGGTCGCAACGACAGGCACCATCGCCGTCGCAAGACCACCAAGATGCTGGTAACCATGGTGTGTACGGTTCCCAGCTTTTCTGAGTAAATAATGTCATAGTATTCCTGATTCTTCATATCATTTTAGAATTCCACACTTGGAAGACAACAAAAAGCCTCTTCATAAAAACAATGAGTAACCAATGGTTGACCAAAATGATGGCTTTTCATGGCTCTAGACCTGAGTGGTTAAGGTTCCAGTCTGCATTTATTTGATCAAAATTACAATAAAAACTTGAAATATTGTGAAATATTATTATAATTAATTATTATTTAACAAGTTTTCTATTAATATATTTTAAAATAATTAGTCATTTATTCCTGTGATGTCAAAGCTGAATGTTCAGTATCATCACTCCAGTCTTCAGTGTCACATGATCCTTCAGAAATCATTCTAATAGGATGATCTGGTGCTCAGATAATAATAATTTGTGAATTTTTTTTTATTAAGGTCTCCACAAAAACATTAAGCAGCATTATTTGAAAAAGAAACTCTGACAAAAATCTCACATGTAACTTAATTTAACAATCTAAAAGTGTAACTTTTGATCAGTGCAATGTGTACTTGCTGAATAAAAATATCTTAAAGGAACACTCCACTTATTTTTGAAAATAGGCTCATTTTCCAACTCCCCTAGAGTTGAACAGTTGAGTTTTACCATTTTCAAATCCATTCAGCCGATCTCCGGGTCTAGTGGTAGCACTTTTAGCATAGCTTAGCATAGATCATTGAATCTGATTAGACCGTTAGCATCTCGCTCAAAAATGATCAAAGAGTTTCAATATTTTTCCTATTTAAAACTTGACTCTTCTGTAGTTACATCGTTTACTAAGACCGACGGAAAATGAAAAGTTGCGATTTTCTAGGCTGTGGAAACCATGACCATGGGTGCAGCGGCGCAATGATATTACACAGCGCCTGAAAATAGGCTAATTTCTGTCAACATAACCAACATGACAACCTGCTTGCATAGGGAGCATGCTGGGGACTATTTTCAGGCACTGCGTAACATCATTGCACCGCTGCACCAATGGTACGGCACAAAATTCCTTGATTATTACGCAGGAATGAGAGTATAGTTCCTGGCCATATCGGCTTAGAAAATCGCAACTTTTCATTTTCCGTCGGTCTTAGTACACGATGTAACTACAGAAGAGTCAAGTTTTAAATAGGAAAAATATCGAAACTCTTTGGTCATTTTTGAGCGAGATGCTAACGGTCTAATCAGATTCAATGATCTATGCTAAGCTATGCTAAAAGCCAGACCCGGAGATCAGCTGAATGGATTCGGAAATGGAAAAACTCAACTGTTTAACTCTAGGGGAGTTGGAAAATGAGCCTATTTTCAAAAAAAGTGGAGTGTTCCTTTAATATAAAATTATGTTATACTATAGAATTTTACTAAGCATTGCTAAGCATTACATAATGCATTACTAACTAATTAATTAATTTAATTACTTTTCCCTTAAAAAAGTAAAGTAAGTGATTACTCATGATTTTTTATTTAATTATTGCATCAAATAATGTATAGACTAATATTCCAATATTCTTTACATGGCCAAAATGAAAAATATCAGCCATTAAGTCAGCCTGTCACAAACAGAATTAAAAATTCTAAAATAGACGAGTCCCGATGTTCACATCAAAGACTTTGCACATTTTTTGTTTGTGTGTTCTCTTTATATTCTCTTGAGCCAGGACTGCTAGAACAGCATGCATCTATCCCAAGAGCATTTACACATCAGAAGCAGTCTTCTGTAACCCAAATATTTTAGAGCTATTTTCTTCACAGTTATTTTAGAAAATAGAGAATTAGCGTGTAGATCAGGCTTTTTATTGCAGCTTGACCGGTCATGATGCTGCATGCATGCAGATAACCTCTCCCCCTGTCTGTTGCAGGTTGTAGTGTTTGCAGTCAGCTGGTTGCCTTTTCATGCCTTCCAGCTCGCCATTGACATTGACCACAGCGTGTTGGACATGAAGGACTTCCGGCTGCTTTACACTGTTTTCCACATTGTGGCCATGTGCTCAACGTTCGCCAATCCACTGGTGTATGGTTGGATGAACCGCAACTACCGCAGCGCCTTTGTTGCGGTCTTCCGTTGCAAGGAACGACTTGATTCACTGCACACAGAGGGCCAGGCTGCCCCAGTGGTTCGCAGCAAACCAAAAAAGGCTTTGGAAGCCCAAGATATGGTGACGACACATCTTAACGCAACAGATGTCTGAGGTATCTCTCTCTCTCTCTCTCTCTCTCTCTCTCTCTCTCTCTCTCTCTCTCTCTCTCTCTCTCTCTCTCTCTCTCTCTCTCTCTCTCTCTCTCTCTGTCTGTCTGTCTATCTATCTATCTATCTATCTATCTATCTATCTATCTATCTATCTATCTATCTATCTATCTATCTATCTATCTATCTATCTATCTATCTATCTATCTATCTATCTATCTATCTATCTATCTATCTATCTATCTATCTATCTATCTACCTATCTATCTATCTATCTATCTATCTATCTATCTATCTATCTATCTATCTATCTTATCTAATCTATCTATATGTATATGTCTGGTTTAGGTGAGGATACTGAAAGGATTCCTGATGTGAACTCAACACTGTCAATGATTCATCGCAACTCCCTGGCGATGTGTTCACCAAATTTAAGACACTTCATACCGTCACCATTTTTTTTCACTGGCACAACTTGCCATGCCCGATCTGTGGTTTGTTTCCCATCTATGCTGGCTTACACTACACTCTGGGAATGGAGTTTGGAAGTGCTTTATTTTACTCTACTGTATGTTCATGTCCCTCATGTCCCCATATTAAAAGAAGGGGGTGGCATCTTTGCAACAAAGTGACCTAGCTAAATTCTACATTGAGGACTAAGTTTAACAAAAGAGCACATGAGTAGGGCTCTTCACGTTTTGAAGATATTCTCAACATCTTCATCAATGGATCTTCACCAAGATCTATGGGGTGACTGAATGGGAGATATATATCCTCCCATTACTTGAAAAAAGAACATTTTCAACAACATTTCTGGATCTTTCTGTGCGGATGCTTCTCCATTGTTTGGAAAGACAACTGTACAGTTTTGTTCATCGTAGAAGAAGGTTCCTCGTTGTGAAATGGTTTTGGGTGTTATCATATAATGATTTGTGCACATTAGGGGCCAGATTTACTAAACAGGGCAAATTAGCGTGAGAGCGCAATTCCAAAAATGTGCCGTTGGAAGTGGAAAGTTCTGCATGTGATCTACTGACGACGTGCAAATGAAAGAACACAGACGCAGCCGGATCATTTCCATAATGACCAACGCAATCTGCCAGTTAGCGTCTGGTTTAAGATGTGCTTTTTTTGGGTGGTAAAATAATAACGCAAACACCAGTAAATTGACTAGCGCAAACATTAGTAAATCAACTTACATAATCATTTAAATACTCTCCTCCCATACATTTTGCACATGAAAGGGAAACTCCAACAAATGCATATGCAGTAAGATCAGCCACAAAATTAACTCTGTCCAAGCCTTTTCAGTGCTAATTTTTCACTGCGTGTTTTCAGTAAATCCTGACAGTCGTTTTTTTAATGCCAAAAGAGGGTTTGCGCTGGCGCAAGCCGTTAGTAAATCTGGTCCTAGATCTTCAACCTCACAATGGCTCTGTAATCGCCAAGCAGCCATCGTCTCGTGTGGACTTCACTCAAATGGCTCTGGAAAGTGTTAACAGCAAATTGCGTCTCCTTTCATCTGAAAGTAATTTGCACCGAGGAATAGTGTGCCGGCACTCCTTTAGACTAACAACAGCACAGAGACAAGGAGGTGTTTCTACCGCTGCGGCATGAATGTTTCAACACAAAGATCTGTATTATCCCCTCCATTAAAACCTTGAAGGATGTTCTGTCAGTTTGATACGTTTCATATTAAAATATTATGAATGTTTCATCTAAAATACAGCACAAAGAATCAATGTTGATAGTACCTGATGGATCAAAGTAGATTGTTCACTTGGTAGTTCACTTTATAAAAACTTAACCCTAGTAATGGGTTGGCATGTGCAAATCAAATATGACAACATAGAAAAAACACAACATTGTACTGTAATGGAAATGTGCTTTCTACTGTATGTTGTTCTCTTCTGTAAAGCTGTCACCTTAATCACCATGCCAGATGAATGTAATTGCACGGCATATATATATATATATATATATATATATATATATATATATATATATATATATATATATATATATATATATATATATATATATATATATATAACATATACATATATATAGGCATATATATATAACATCTGACACACAATATGTATATTAATATTATATAATATTATAAGCAGAGCTGCTTTAAGAAGTGATGACTCATCCAAGTTATTGGATTTCTGATCTATTTCTGTTGACATGGAAGGTAGAACCAAATTTCTCCTTTTAACCTACATTATCTGCAGGAAATGAGAATGCCACGTTTAATTAGCACTATGAGCTTCTATGTGGGTCCCACTTCAATTTGGGATTTGAATTGAGAATTATTCATACGATTTACCAGCATTAAACTTTGATAGTGTAATTTGTGTTCAATAAATATTCTAGGTTTAATACTAGCTAAAAGCTTTCTTGCCATAGAAAATATTTTTGACATGTTCTTCAGCATGTAAAAACTTTTACAATGGAAGTCTAAGAGGCATTACATAGGATAAACATTTAATAACACTTTATATTTGAATGATGACCATTTAAAAGCTACTAATGTCTAACATTCACACGATACATGGAAAAGTACCAGAAAAGGAGTCCACTCATAGGAATTACATCAGTAATGAAATTCCTCTGCCGAGGAAAATTGTTCCACTGCTAGGACGATTAAAGTCGACATGAAACGGAAGTTGGATAGTTTTTCTTCCTTATTGTGATGCATATCCGAGTGAAACGGCTTCTTGAACAAGAACAAATGTAGGGCGGGACTTGATTTTGTCTGTCGGGAATTGATTGGATGGTTGTGGTGTGCTATTGGTCGATCTCATGTGAGTGACAGGTGGTCCCGCCGCCCACAGAGAAGAGATGTCGCTGCTAGAGGAAGAGGAAGTTATTTTGACTAAAGATTACATTATTTGATTAAAGGGAACATAATAAAAAAAAAAAAAAAGAAATTGCGCAAGGATACATTATTTCTAATAGATACTCCAATATTCCATAAAAATAACAATGGTCAATTTTGATTTCATGGTGACTTTAGCACATTTTTGTAGGCCTACTAAATAATTTTAACAACATCACATGAACATTTCTGCTTTAAAACCCACAGTAATTTGCATGTGCATTACTATTGTCCCAACCAAGTAAAATGCAGCAAGTTTATAGCATCAAGCAATTTGTCCACCACACAGAATGCAAATCTGCTGTGTGACGAAAACATTTTTGCCAGCCAATCAGAATATGAGTGAGATTTTGGACCAATCAGAGTGTAACGTAGGCCAGTAAGAGCTGTGCGTGTAATCCTCACTCCCCTAGCCTCAAGAGGCTCTAGCGACTAACGGTACAGATCCACTTTTGCGACGACTGAAGCGTGGTGTTGCGACGCTTCCCCTCATTTGTACGTTGATGGGCATTCCTCGAGTCTACCGCTATGGGCGTGATTTTGAGCCAGCGGGGAATGCTGTTTTTTACCCGCAAAAGACTTCCCCCAATCTCCATGTGCTCTACTTCTATTGGATGGTCACGCCGCGTTCAACAGATTAATTTGCATAAAGATGGGCATCGTCCAGCTTTTTTGACACGCAGCATTTTTTCAAATGCAGCGCCGCCTTCACCGGGATGCTTTGCGGGCGCATTAAAGTCGCTTGATGTCACTCATAGGAATAGAGTAGAGTGCGGCAAGACAGAAGTGTCGCACAGACAAGTGGATCCGCACCCTAACGGTACAGATCCACTTTTGCGGCACGACTGAAGCGTGTTGTTGCGACGCTTCCCCTCATGTGTATGTTGTGGGCCATTCCTCAAGTTTACCGCTATGGGAGTGGTTTTGAGCCAGCGGGGAATGTTGTGTTTTATAACCGTGAGAGACTTCCCCCAGTCTCCATGTGCTCTACTTCTATTGGATAGTTGGGTAGCGCTCAACGGATTAATTTGTATCCGTGTGATACCCGCACTCCACTTTATTCCTATGGGTGACGTCAAGCAACTTTAACGCGCCCGTTAAGCTTCCTGGGAAGGCAGCGCTGCATTTGAAAAAAATGCCCATCTTTATGCAAATGAATCCGTTGAACGCAACACGACTATCCAATAGAAGTAGAGCACATGGAGATACAACATTCCTCGCTGGCTCAAAACAATTCCCATAGCAGTAAACCTGAGGAACGCCCATTAGAGATGGGCGTATCGATATGAAGTATCTATATATATCGATACTGATGTGAGCATCGAAAAGAATCGATACTCAAATAAAACTATCGATATTAAGGTGTTTTTTTGTCTTGGTCATTTTGTTTATTTAAAGAGATTATTTTATGCATACAATACGAATAACCTATGTTACTGAACAGTTGTGTAGCATAGGACTATTTTCCTGCTCATCTGAACGCATGCAAATGCTGCAAGACAGAACCAGTCAATCACAGAGAGAGCGTTCGGTCACTGATGACACTGTATTTAAACAGGTCTGCGTTTCCCAAAACTATCTTAAGAAACCATTGATGCTTTTGGAAACGCAGCCCAGACAATGCTCACCAGAAGACAAAAAACATATGTTTAAGTTATTTCCCAATAAACAAATAGAAAATAGAAATTGTAGCCTACATAGTGCAATTACACTCTTTAAATGTAATGTTAAAAGTTGATATTGATCATGTTCTATTCTGTAACTAATTTTAATAAAAATGATGTTAAATTATAATTTTTTACTACAGTGACCATAGTTCAACTAGTATTTGTAAATGTCCATGGTTACCACTACAAGTAAACATATTTTAACCATGTGTAAACAAAAATATGATCTAATAAATTGCAATTGAGGCATATTGAATGTTAAAATACTTTTCAAATATGATGTTAAGTGGGTATCTTTACCCATTTTACTCTTAGTTATTTTAATAATTTAATAATTAAAAAGTTCAGTTTAGAAGTATCATATCGGTATTGATATCGTTGATACTGGCCTTGAAAGTATCGTATCGTATCGAAAACAAAATAAGTGGTATTGCCCATCCCTAATGCCCATCAACGTACAAATAACACCACGCTTCAGTCGTGTCGCAAAAAATGGATCCGTACCGTAATGCTAAAGAGACTGCGGTCTTTAGCGTCCTTGTTAGCACGCCTGCCTCCCACACAGGGTACTCCGGTTCAAATCCCGCTCAGAGTGGCTTGAGTTGGACTGGTTACAAGAATTCACGGTGGCAGTACGCAATTCTGTGTGATTAGGACAGTGTAAACATTATATAGACCTACAATTTATTTCAAACTTATTGTCTGTGGCAATTAACAGCATACGCTACGGAGAAAGATGACCGTGAGTCAGAACGCCAAAAAGTCAAGTGGTGCCTAATTATTTAGTTGACTTTTTCTTTTACTTTCCAAATGCAGCACAAACACACAAAAGTCAACAAAATTAATGGTCCAGTTTTTCTTCAGGGATCTTATTTCACACATCAAAATGTGTTTGTGTGAGGGTGTGTCAAAAACAGCCGCTAGTGTTGATCAGCCAGCTTTATTTTTATATGAGATTTGAATCATTATACGTAGTACATGAGCATGAATGCTTTTTAGCTGGCATAGTTTTAGAAAAAGGCTAACAACAGACTTTCACTCTGCAAACCATTTACAACGTAACATACAGTACTTATAAACATGTATATTTGTGGATCTGTTTTTGTGAAATGTTATAGCCTACCTGCAAGTGTTTGTAATAACAGATGTGTTTACATTTAAAAGCAAAAAGAGATTTGCATATATACATTATGTACCAAAACTTTGGTTGATGCCGACCAAATTGTGCTGTGATGCATTCAAATTATTTTTGAATGTTGTGTAATTCGCAATTTATTTATATATGTATTTGTGGTAGAGGTTGAAAGAAGGATGGTATGGCTCAAATGTTGTTAATAAACTTATTTGAATTGAATCTCACAAAAGAAATTGAAGTCAGTTTTACTAATGTTGATTGTCCTCATCGCAGGATATTGTTTTCACACAGGGCTTTAGATGACAGTTCATGCAGTTCTAATACACACATACATCAAGCAATTCCTCTCTAAGCCCCTCTTCCTGCGATTTGCGTGAAGCAATGGCCTCACAAAAACGAAATGATTTGATTCAGTGGAACGATAAATCTTAGCCGTCACTCTGAGGTGCACAGGTACATTGGCACAAACACCTATACCCACTCACACATGTATTTTTTCTTGCTGTGTCTATCCTTATTTGCACATTTTATCTGGCTATATACCTTGACTAAAGCAAAAATGTAATTTAAAATAAATGATGGATCATCCATTATATCAGATGTAGCTGAGGATGACAGACCTATTGCTTTCACACTCATGATTTCCTTCTCTGTCTAGGTCATTTCACAGACTGAAGCGGTTTCTTGATTGATTGGTCCTAAGACTTCAAACCCAAATTAATTTCACCCCGTCCTTGGATCTGCATTACAGTATGATTGCGTCATCAACTTGAGCACCACAGTGAGTAGGGGCAGTTGTTTACTACTGTAACTAGACAACGATGAGATGTTTTAAGTATGTGTCCCTTTCTGATTTATCACCAGAACTTTACACACATAACTTTATATTTCTGCTATGTAGGCTATCGCGAGGATGCAAAGAATGCGAGTTGTTCTCCAAAAGTCAGAGACAAGCAGCAATGCATAGAAATGCATTAGGGGCCGTTCACACATTTTGTTCAACACATTTTTGAATTTGACTGTGCTGCATTTTTTGGGCCCTATTTTAACGCCATGAAGCTCATGGCCCAGGTGCACTTAGGCCGTCCGAATCCACTTTTGCTAGTTTAAAGGTGTCATTAACTGGCTTTTTAAAAATTTGTATACTGTTGTCTGAGGTCAACTTATGACGTTTGCGTGGTTTTTACATTCAAAAACATAATGAATAAGTAATAGGCTATTTTCTACCCTGGTTTTGAGGCTCTCTCCTGCAACGCTTGGTTTTTATGGGCGTGCTGCACTGAAGACTTGGAAGTATAGCCCACGGCTAGGACGCCCAAAGCCGGGACGTTTGGCTTTGCGAGCCCTGGCCCATAAATGTCTGAGTCTGATCCCGAATCGCAATGAACCAACAACACCATAGATAAAGGATTCTTCAGCCTTTGACAGCGTGCTAAGGTATGTTCTGTTAGACACGTACACATAATCAATAATTATCAAACGATCTGTAACAATGCAATACTATCACATATAAAAAAAATGTTTTACTCATATTAGTGAGTCTTCAAATCCAGTCTCTTGTTTACAAACGAATCCGTGGTGAAATGAAGGAACAAACGCGCAAGGTCTTCCCCACGTGAGCTGGATATTCATTAAAAATAAAGTTCATCCATGCATTCATAATATTGGAATCCAATGATGCTTATGCGGTATGTTTATTGCTTGGAAGTTCGATCCGGTTTAGCTCTATGTAGGCCTATATCATGTCAAGTGGGCGGGGCTAGAGAATCAGGCATTGTTCTTCTGTTGAAGCGGTGTTTCACCACACGATGATGTCAAGGTGTGGCATATTCTGAGATCGATCGTTTGCTGGGCCTGGCGTAAATAAAAGTTTTTCTTTGACTAACAAGGAAGTTTTCAGCTCTGAAACTTACAGGATATTCTTATATTACCATGACCTTTTATATATCAAAAGTTGATTTTTCAATTCATGACCCCTTTAACGACTAAAAAAATGGTCGGCGCACTAGGTGCATGGTCCAAAAGGGTTGTACCTAGTCTCTTAATGAGTCATCGTGGGTGTGTTTTGGGCGTAACGTGCAATAAACCAATCAGAGTCTCATCTCCCATTCCCTTTAAAAGCCAGTTGCGCTTACACCATGGCGGATTCGCTATTCACATGGCCTCCAGAGAGGAATCCTTTTATTTTCAATATTTAAAAATGTATGTGTGCTGCTGCGAGTTTATGTGCGTTGTATTACTAAATAACACAAAAAATATTGAGCTATTGACTTTAGACCAGGATTTTGTTGGTCAATGACGCAGTTGCCTTAAAATAGCACAACGCCATCAACAAACCTGAACAAACCTCATTTTCAGACCAGCACACATGGGTGAACAGATGGGCGCGAGTGCATTTGCTATTTAAACAACGTGGCGCTGGACGTGAAAATGATAACTGCGTCAGGCTGAAATTAGCAAAAAACACAATTGCGCCGGGTGTATGATAGGGCCTTTAATGTTTTTCCATTAGAGGTTTTACGATATTCAAACCGAACCGGAAAGCTGTGATATACAACCCATAGTACGTACCGTGGTACTCTGATGGCGTACGGAATGCCCCCTGCTGCCCCGGCCCAGCCCTGGCCAATTGTTGATGTTCACCTCACTTCACCATAAGGTGTAACAATACACGTATTGGTGTCTCACACATTTTTGGGATGTGTTTTATGTGTACAAGATGAATACAGTTTTGTAGCCAACCACAATTAACCGCCAATAATCGCAATAAGCTCCGTGTTTTGTTACTTTTGTGTTTTTGTGTCATCTTTCAAATTCTGTTCATTTTATTATGCAATTCAGTTTGAACGCGATCTTCTCTTCCTCTTTAATAGTTACAGAATAAACATGAATGAACATCTGAAGGTATGTTGAAAGATACAACATGAAACGTATCATATCTCGTGTAATCGTTCAATCAGTGAGGAAACACAAGTGAAAACTCTTTCACTAAATATATGCACTATATTAGCCTATTCATTATATTCTAACCTGTTAGTGAATTCTTGATTATTTAGTGTATGTTTAAATAAATCTGGCATGAACATGACAGCCACTGTGTAAATGATTATATTTCAACAACGGATTGGAGTAAAAACATAATTTTTTCATTAGATTTAGAAGTTAATGCAAAAACTGCCTTATGTGCACTTTACATGTTTGCATACAATTTGATATTTGTGTGTTGATTATTACATCTAAAAATAAATAGCAACTGAGATTAGGCTAATAGTTTGGGCTCTGTTGTTAACCTTTATTTGTTTTTTTATTTTATCCTTAAGGATATTTTTATTATAATTGAATTAATTTAAATTATAGAGAGACCATTTGTTCAGTAAACCACTGTTAGTAAAAAATATATAAAATAAGATATTTTATGTTTAATCCCCCCGTGTTTTTTATGTTTAAACTGTCAGTTTTGTGTACCATTACACCCCTATTTTCTATGTAAACATGCGCTGATCGGATGTGTTTGACAGCTTCACTCGTGTCTCTTGCAGCATTTCGCGCATTGATACAGCGTTCCAAAAACGCAACTTAAATAGCAGTGTTTTCAGACCTGTAGATCGTTTGCTTTGTTCTGAAACAAGGACTTAATTTGTTACAATGTTGCATTTTCTTCTTGGTTTGGTTCACTTTCACAGGGCAATACTTTAAAGCGTACCAAAGTGTGTTTATGCAAGTCACATGCGAGTAAAGCTGTCCTCTTATTGGTCAGAGTTTCCTCTGCGCAAACCATCAAGATGATTGACAAGTTCACTCCAAGAGTTTATTGTGGCTTATTTGTAACTGTCGACAGACACAAACGCAAACACTACGAACGTAGGCGTCATTCCCGTATTATTATATAGCCTATATAATGCATTTAGACCAGGAAGCAAGGCTTCATCGAAGAGCAATTACACAACATTTTAAGATGAAGAGGCACTCTTTGGTTTTCAAATGCGATCACTAATGTGCTCACTCACAGAATCAGACACTGCTGCATATAACACATTTGCCGTTATGAATTATAATACTGCTTGGTTCGTTGGTCCATTGGCTCGGATTGCTTTCTCACCTCAACTGAACCGCTCAACCGAACCAGAGTTCGTTTGCAATCGGGACGAGACCTCCTCGATCTCGGAGCAATTGTTTTGGTGTGGATCCGAGCGTGATTGCCGTGTTCATATATGACTAAAAGAACTGAGCGAAGCGAGAAAATGCACCAGATTCCGAAACAAACACTCCAAATGAGCCAGGTGTGAAAATGCCCTTTAACTTTTAAAAAATGTGTGTTTAGACCTTCTGAATTTCCTTGTGTGTGAATGGCCGATAATTCTGTAGTAAGTGTGACCAGGAGAATACGGTGATGCAAATTATGTCAACAAAAGCGTTTCTCTTCCATAAGTAATCCATTTGATAGTGTGTGCTAACACATACGCACACGAAAGTTTCATCCTTGTATCTGGCTATTTCTTTTTTTATACAAGATAAAACCTTCTGAACCTTTTTTAGACTTTCTAATTTTGTGTTCCACAGATGGAAGAAAGAGTTCGGAACGACATAAATCGCAAGTAGATGCTTCACAAGTACTCAACTTTAGAAGGCCTTGTAGCAGAGAGAAATAGTTTTGTCCCCTGTCTGCTGCAAGGAGTCATAATGTAGAGTGATCCGTTTCATGGCGTTTACAGCTCAGGTGATTGGTTCAAAAAATTGTCTTCACAGAATGGACAATGACTGTGGGAGGCAATGAATCAAAGATGACAACGTCCAAGTCATATAACCTCCTTGAACCAATCTCTCTCTGTCTCTTCATCTCTCTCTCATTTCACACACAGAAACACATCACAAGCTTTCTACAGAATGCTAGTTGCTATTCAAATTACAATTGCCATTATTACTTGACTTGAATATGATGTGCAAGATGACACTCTAGCTGAACCAGAATTCCTTATAAACATTCAGTGGTAAACTTGTTTGTACCCAGATTTGCATTTTCACTTGCTTAGATTATAAAATCAATGCAAATGGTGAAAACAAATGAACAAATAAATTACAACTGGGATCGTCCCCAGTTGATAAACACATATTGAGGGGAGTGTGTATGTAGGCGGGTTTTGGAAATAGTCTAGCAGACTTTCAGCAGAATTTAATCAGACACAGCTGACCTTTGAGTTTGAATTCATTAGTTATTGATTGTCAGTGGAATGATGAAAGACCCTGTTGTTTGATTTTTGTTAGTGTTATTGAACGGTTTCGGCATCGGTGATGATCTGCTGTAATTGCTATCACTTTGTGAGACTTGACTTTATAATGACCTATACTGCCCAATTTATCAGTTTAAATGGTTAATTCTTCCAGTTTAAATACATGAGAATTAGACATAATCAAATTGCCTTTGATTTAACACTATTTCACTGCTGCCTATGAACGCTGGAAAACTAATGTTTTTATGAATAGGCTGATGGATGTATTTAATCATGACTAAAAAATGATGAAATTAACAATAACTGATGAGTGAATTTAATTACTTACTTTCGCACCCATCTTAATTCGAGTCTCAAACAATAGTGGGAATATGGCCTTAGTTAAATTTCAAGATGTTTAAAAACCAGAAGCAAAAAAAATTTGAAGGTATAATTTCCTTGTTGACCATCATGACATGTTCCTGGATCAACATCCTTGTTGTGGCTTGAACAATGATCTTATCAACTGATCATTTCCTTTTGTTTTCATGGGTAGTTAATGCTATTATGGCTGGGGGTTAAGAATTGGGTTTGGACTTGTTCGGCAGGAATGTTGTTTCAGGACCAACAGAAGATCCTTACTTCTGCCCAATAAGACGCCTTTTAAGGAAACGCACATTCTTTCTTCTCTAAACAGCTGAATCACAAACTGAAACTTATAGTACAGCGGACACATGGTCTCCTTCACAATGAAGTATGACGATTTCCCTTCTGTGGAGAGAACAAGAATCTGCCTGCACAACCTCCAAAACAAAACCATTTTCCAAAACAGAGGTTTATTTATGTGCGCCGAGGACATGGTGTACTTCATTGTTTGCAGCTAAAGAATCGTCACCAGTAACAGATAAATAAGAGGATCCGGTCACACCGGTCACACCAGATATTGATAGGCTGGAGGTCAGACAATTCACTGGCTATTACACACAGTTTTGTGTAATATATCCAGGCAAAAGAGGTGATCTACAACCACTATGGAAGGCTGCAGAGGTTCATAAATCAGCCTGCTGATAAAAATTACTACATAAACTGAAGCCATGAATCACCCTACTGTTTAATGTGGTTTTTCTCTAGTAGGACATGTCATCAACATCCTTGTTGTTTTTGAAACAGCATTCCTATTAAACAATTGGATTTTATGGTCAGTTTAAAGGTTATGTCTAATTTTAAGCATATGTTATTATTAGGGTTAAGGACAGAATACACATTGCACACAAAACTGCCGAAATCACAAGATGTATTCAGATTTAGGAAGTTGTTTTCGGTCAATTAGTAATACGCCATTAGTTGGCCACAAGTGAATGTCTTAATGAGTCATTGAGTCATTAACTGAACCTGCTGAACCTCCATTAACAAACATGCTGATTCATTCACGAACAAAACAAGTGCCTGTCCTTGTGAGCACTGAATCATTATCTTGATCAGCTTGTTAAACAACACCAATTTATTTTGAAATGAAAAGAGAGCCTGTCCCAATACTTATACTTGCGAACTTGGCCATTTGGGAGCATGTGCAGGTGACAAGAAGTGAGTCTGCAAGACTGTTCTAGATCAGTAAAATGCCAAAGCTCAGTGCCCTCAATGCACACTATATCTGAAATCCCATACTTTCCTGCTATATATTAGGCGAAAAACAGTAAATGACGAAGGATGTCCGAATTAATAAGCAAAAAGTACCCAAATGATCTACTGGCGAGATTCTGAAGTGTGCATACAATGGACACTTAACTATCCCATGAGGCCACAGGAGAGTATTTGTGAATGACAGTGAAGCAACTAACTGGTGCTGGTAGGTCATGTGATAATGACAACATAAGGGAATCAAGTGGACATAGTACATCCAGATTACATTCATACTTTTAAAGAACATATTTTTTAGCGTTATTCAAAATAAGCACCCACTCTAAAAAATACTGGGCTGTTTTAACCCAAATTTGGGTCAAATATGGATAAACCCAGCCATTGGGTAAAATTTTTCAATTAAAATTTTAACCCAACAGTTGTCACAATGGTGTGTTGCAGCAGGGAAGAGGAGATCCAGGGCTTCCACAAAGACAGAGTTTTATTAACAAACTGAATAAAGAACACACACACACGTAGTATAACATTTGACAACGGACAAGGAGTTCAGGGAGTGAGTACAATATAAAGGGAGAGCTAATGACAAAGACCTAGTGCAGGGAATCCGGGACAGGCGTGGATTGTAACAACAGTTGGGTTTGTCCATATTTGACCCACATTTTGGTTAAAACAACCCAGCATTTTTTATAGTGTACTCAAGAGAGTGTGCGATTTCGGAAGCAACCAAAGTGTCTAAAATGTATTTATTCAATGTTAGTGGTTTCTGTTTGTCTACAGACAAGAGTTAGTTGAACCCAGTTGCAGGAGTTTTATTCAAATTCAGGAGACAGGTGAATATAACAGGTCAACGAACAGGATTCAAACTGGAAAGCTTTTAAGCCAAACAAACTTCAGACTCGTTTCAACGGTAAATAAGTTCTCCAACATTAGCAGGTAGGAAATTCCAGGTGAGATACGAACACAGAGTTCTTTAATCATCCACTTTACAACTTAGCAAGTCCATCAGATAATAACAAAGGCTTTGAAGATAGCGATTCTCTTTAAATCATCATTCACATGAACTGTAAAACACAGATCACTTGCAAACAGGATATATTCTTCAAACAAATCAGTTCATCAAACAGGTAATCAAACAGGTTCCTTTCGCAGAAGACCCACTTTGATTAATGCATTTCTATAGACTGTTGGAACATGGGTAAGTACTTTAAATCAGAGCAAACTAGGTGCCTTCACAATGGCCAGACACTGACTGAATGGGAGAGTGGAGTTTAAGTGCGAGTCCAAACCAGATAGTAATGGGTGATCAGCGTGAAAGTGGGTGAGAAACATTTGGTGCTTCTCATTTCTAAGGGCCCATTTACATGACACAGTTAGTTAAAGATATTTTTATGCTTTTTGACTGTTCATTTACACAACAACAGCTTTTTGGGGGGCCTGAAAATGCAAGCTTTTGAATACGGGTTTTAAAGCGCAAGGTTTTGAAAACAGTACCGTCTCCATGAAAACATCAAAAACGTGAATCTGTTAAAATGGTGACATCATGCGCATGCATGTTACATGTTCTGCCCTTATGTTGTTATGGTTTGGTTATTTAAGAAAGTCATAATAAATAATAATAATAATGCAAAATGTCCTGTTGAAATGTGAGATGTGTGATTTATTTAAACTGTAAAGGAAAAGCATAAATTCTAATTATTGTGACAACTGTGAAGGGGGAGGAGAATTTATACTTGTCATTTATATGCGTCAGGTTTTTAGACAAGAAAGACTTCCGCTAAGGATACACCTGTGCATCCTCACCCATCGCTCCTCGTCTCCAAAGCCACACCCCCTTCAAAACACATGAAGGCACACAGCCAGAGCATAGTTTGCAAAGCTTCACGAGAGACGGTGTTAAATTAGAGTGTTCTGACTTGCACCACCTGACTGCTGCAGATTAATTTCGGCATTGATTGTGTTGACAAAGAAACGCATAAGGAAGGCTTTCTACAAGGATGGGAATTTTTGACCATTTGACCGTATTTGTGAGGTCAGGCACTGATGTTGGACGAGAAGGCCTGGCTTGCAATCTCCACTGTAATTCATCTCAAAGGTGTTCTATCAGGTTGAGGTCAGGACTCTGTGCAGGCCAGTCAAGTTCCTCCACACAAAAATCATCCATGTCTTTATGGACCTTTATTTGTGCACTGGTGCACAGTCATGCTGGAACAGGAATGGGCCAGCCTGGAGCATGAAATTGTCCAAAATGTCTTGGTATGCTGAAGCATTAAGAGTTCCTTTCACCTGAACTAAGGGGCCAAGCCCAACCCCTGAAAAACAACTCCACACCATAATCCCCCCTCCACCAAACTTTACACTTGGCACAATGCAGTCAGGCAAGTACCGTTCTCCTAGCAACCGCCAAACCCAGACTTAGCCATCGGATTGCCAGACAGAAAAGTGTGATTCGTCACTCTAGAGAACACGTCTCCACTGCTCTAGAGTACAGTGGCGGCGTGCTTTACACCATTGCATCCGATGCTTTGCATTGCACTCAGTGATGTAAGGCTTGGATGCAGCTGCTCGGCCATGAAAACCCATTCCATTCCTAATCTGAAGGCCACACGAAGTTTGGAGGTCTGTTGCTATTGACTCTGCAGAAAGTTGCCGATTTCTGCGCATTGTACGCCGCAGCATGCGCTGACCCCACTCTGTGATTTTACGTGGCCTACCACTTCATGGCTTTGTTCTAATACCACTAACAGTTGACCGTGGAATATTTAGTAGTGAGGAAATTTTACGAATTGGCTTATTGCACAGGTGGCAACCTATCACGGTACCATGCTTGAATTCACTGAGCTCCTGAGAGCGACCCATTCTTTCATAAATGTTTGTAGAAGAAAAAATTAAAAAAAATTCACTCAGTAAATTTCACAAATAATTAAAAAGAAACACATTGAATTCAACGTGATTTTGTAATGTAAGCGAATTTGTAAGTATTTTTTTTTGTATTTTTTATAGTGCACATCATTCTATTACACAACTTTTCCATTGTTTTTCTGTGTAAATATGCACTGGATTGATGTTGCACTTTGTTGTATCTTTTGTAGCAACTCACGCAACTTCAACTTTTCCATTCCGCTGCAATGTGTCTCATGTTTTAAAAGGCAAAAAACACATTCTATGTGAATCGGCCCTTAAGTAGCAAATGCAATATTGTTCTACATTTTCTCCCTGCCTAAACCAGTCCTAGCCCGCATAAGATGCAAAGTGGAGTCAAAAGTTTGCCTACATAAAACTATTCAAAGACTAACAAATGATGTTAGTCCAGGAACATGTCCTTTATGCCTAAATCACATTGTGCTTCTTGCTCTCAGGTGATGAGGATGAGCATTTTACAGATTACCCGAACCAGTTCTCTTGTCTATTATCTGAAAATTATATGCACAAAAATGAATGATCAGTAAAATGAAAGCTCTAGCATAAGTTCTGCTGGGAAGACTCAATTACTACGTCACTTATTGCCTTCATTCTAACCCAATTATATTCTCATGCTCACCGTATAAAAGCCCGGTACTTACACATGTTTGAGTTCGCAGATACTGAAGCGACGATTACGCAGATCTGAAGCGACGATTACCCCCATCCTCCCCACCACCACCAGGATGGTCCTGTCCATACCTCCCGGGGGGTCGGCTGCGCCCCTGCCCTCATCTTCAGGCAGGAATTGCAGATCCGATACCCTCGGATTATGCCTACGGACGGGGCCTACGCCAAATTGACTTTGTATATTATTAGCTTGCTGAGCTATTATTAAATGCACTATTGTCGATATAATTCTCTCGAGTCTTTCCTGCAGAACTAATTTAATGCAGTAACAGCTGTTGTTTTACAGTGACTTTTTCAATGTCTTTTGAGGTAGAGAAATGATGACAGTACTACAACATTATCATATGAATCTAAGAGGCCTTAACTACTCTCAAATAGGATATGTAAATGTTATTTACGTTTTTAAAGAGTTGATTTATTACCATCTGAAGATATCCTTGAACTCAGCATGCCACATAAATCACGTGAAATTGCTGATGCTGAACATTTCAATCCAGAAGGTATTAGATGTTCATTCTTCAGCCAGCATTTCTTGGCTATTTTGGTTAGTTGTGGTTCATTAGATTACATTTTGATGAGCATATCCTTCTGAAATTAAAGGCTATAGCAGGATGCTGTCAGCACAACTCAAGCTCAGTATCTCTGGCTATTTGCCATCAAGATGTAATTCACAATTTGAAATGACATTGCATAAGATGACACACAATCAAGAATAAGATTTGCTGTAAGCAAAATCTGTCTGTTCGTAGTCCTTATGTGATTAATTTAAAGTGGAGCCATGCCAACCTCCTGCTACTAATATAATGCCTGCGGCATGGTGTCTTTACATTTCCCATAGAGTGAAACAGAGAGGAAAACTTTCCACAAAAACAAAAAGCTTAAGGTCAATACAATTTTGGTTATATGGACAAAATTCTAAAATATGATTGAAATGGTAAAGTGTTTTTTAAAGCTCTCTTTTTCGTTTTGACTGCCACCAGGTCACTTGGCTCGCACAAAGAATCGCACTTCCCCAGAAAATGTAAATGCAAACCTCATTGATTCCATCAGAGGTGAAAATGACTTCCGCCGCCAGAAATGTGGCAATTTTTTGATTGGTTTTCATGAGCGATGAACCCTGTATATGTTATAGATGACTGTGCACTGTAATGTTTGCCAAGCAGCCCCAGGCAAGCCGAACTCTGCTGCAGTCATCAACACTTCTCTCCTCTCCGCTAAAGAATTATCTGTGATAAAAGGGAAAACGATGACAGTTAGCCACGGACTTTACCGGATCAGAAGAAATGCATGTCATTTTTTTTATAATTAGGATCATGAAACTTTCACTTTTACATTTTCTGAAGAAAACATGAGTTGTACTTCTCCACACAAAACTCACTGATGTGAAGCGTAATATTATAGAATTCAATTAATGTGCACAGTTGTGCATATATCAGCTAATTAATTATCTAAGTGACATCAAGTTCCAAATAAAATAATCAGAAGATATTATCTTAATTATTAATATTCCAAGTTTTACATTTATTGAATATGTACATATATATATACACAGGTGCTGGTCATATAATTATAATCAAAAAGTTGATTTATTTCACTAATTCCATTCAAAAAGTGAAACTTGTATATTATATTCATTCATTACACACAGACTGATATATTTCAAATGTTTATTTCTTTTAAGTTTGATGATTATAACTGACAACTAAGGAAAATCCCAAATTCAGTATCTCAGAAAACTAGAATATTGTGAAAAGGTTCAATATTGAAGACACCTGGTGCCACACTCTAATCAGCTAATGAACTCAAAACACCTGCAAAGGCCTTTAATGGTCTCTCAGTCTAGTTCTGTAGGCTACACAATCATGGGGAAGACTGCTGACTTGACAGTTGTCCAAAAGACGACCATTGATACCTTGCACAAAGAGGGCAAGACACAAAAGGTCATTGCAAAAGAGGCTGGCTGTTCACAGAGCTCTGTGTCCAAGCACATTAATAGAGAAGCGAAGGGAAGGAAAAGATGTGGTAGAAAAAAGTGTACAAGCAATAGGGATAACCACACCCTGGAGAGGATTGTGAAACAAAACCCATTAAAAAATGTGGGGGAGATTCACAAAGAGTGGACTGCAGCTGGAGTCAGAGCTTCAAAAACCACCAGTGTTGGGCACGTTACTTTAAAAAAGTAATTAGTTATAGTTACTAGTTACTTCTTACAAATAGTAACTGAGTTAGTAACTGAGTTACATCATTATAAAAGTAACTAATTACCAGGGAAAGTAATTACTGCGTTACTTTTTTTTTGTCAAAAGTTCAAATATGTCAAATAACTTGGATGCCCCCAATTTAAATATGTTAAATGAATGAATTAGACACGAAACATTGTACATTAATGTACACTATTGTAATGTTGCTGTGGGACAATGTGAGAGACACCTATCAAATTCAATATATTGTAAATATTATCAGTAGACCTACTATAGTGTAAATATTATCAGTACTTTACTACTCCTTTGGTAGTGGAGCTCACGTTATCACCTGGGTTTTTAGCCGCTCATTTTGTGGCTGTGATGATGTGAGGCTTCATTAGATTAGAATTACTGAACACCGACGTGGAGAGACTCTTTCTTCCTGGGCATAAGTTGCACGTCACATAAACATTCTTACCTTTCACCTCAACGAGGGAAGAGTAGCGCTTATACTTACAATTTGCGAAAGCTAACTTTGAAGTCGTTGGACTTGCCATCGCTGACTGTGCATATGCGTGTGCGACTGTGCGTCATAGTGTGTGTGTGTGTGTGTGTGTGTGTGTGTGTGTGTGTGTGGACTCAACCTATCAACCTCAACCTTGTCTCCCACCCACCAATCATCATCAGTTATGTGTACCACGCGCGCGCGCACACACTCACGTTGCAGGTCCGACTGACAGAGAGCCTGTTCGGATGAAAACCGCTTCAGTGAGCTCAATTATAGTAACGCCGCATTTTTTTTCTCAGTAACGCTAACGGCGTTGCAACATTGGGAAAAGTAATTAATTAGATTACTCCGTTACTGAAAAATGAACGCCGTTAGTAACGCCGTTATACTTAAACGCCGTTACTCCCAACACTGAAAACCACTACACAGAGACGTATGCAAGACATGGGTTTCAGCTGTCGCATTCCTTGTGTCAAGCCACTCTTGAACAACAGACAGTGTCAGAAGCGTCAAGACAAAAAGGAAAAAAAGTGGTCCAAAGTTATGTTCTTTGAAAAAAGTTAATTTTGCATTTCCTTTGGAAATCAGGGTCCCAGAGTCTGGAGGAAGAGAGGAGAGGCACACAATCCGCGTTGCTTGAGGTCCAGTGTAAATTTTCCACAGTCAGTGATGGTTTGGGGTGCCATGTCATCTGCTGGTGTTGTCCACTGTGTTTTCTGAGGTATAAGGTCAACGCAGCCATATACCAGGAAGTTTTAGAGCACTTCATGCTTCCTGCTGCTGACCAATTTTATGGAGATGCAGATTTCATTTTCCAACAGGACTTGGCACCTGCACACAGTGCCAAAGCAACCAGGACCTGGTTTAAGGACCATGGTATCCCTGTTCTTAATTGGCCCGCACACTCGCCTGACCTTAACCCCATAGAAAATCTATGGGGTATTGTGAAGAGGAAGATGCGATATGCCAGATCCAACAATGCAGAAGAGCTGAAGGCCACTATCAGAGCAACCTGGGCTCTCTTAACACCTGGGCAGTGCCACAGACTGATCGACTCCATGCCAAAAGGCCTATTTCTCTAAAATATTGTTCACAAATCTGTTAAATCTGTGTTAGTGAGAACTTACTCCATCCGAGATAATCCATCCACCTCACAGGTGTGGCATATCAAGATGCTGATTAGACAGCATGATTATTGCACAAGTGTGCCTTAGGCTGGCCACAATAAAAGGCCAATATTTGAACAATATTTGAGATAAATAGGCCTTTTGTGTACATAGAAAAAGTCTTAGATCTTTGAGTTTAGCTCATGAAAAATCGGGCAAAAACAAAAGTGTTGCGTTTATAATTTTGTTCAGTGTATGTAATATATATGGTTGTTATACTGGGAATATGTAAGACAATATTAAGGGGGGGGGGGGGGGGGGGGTGAAATGTAATACATGCATAAATGGAAATAAACGCGTCCCAGCAGAAGGGCTTGATAAGGGAGCATCAAAACAAACAGACAATTAGCTGCCAGAATCTTCAAGCCAGTGTCTATCACTTCTTTATTTTTATCCTCCATTTTTGTCACTAGATCTTTTATTGTAAGTCCCACATGTCCTGAATTTTCCTGAGAATGGAAGCGTGTTTTATGCCACTCTCAAATTGTCAAAAATTGCCCCACAGAGGCCGATCTTGATCAGGTGGCAACAAAAGCTTAGTCCTCAATCAAAAGCCACCCTGGAGATTAATTAATTCTGCATTTTAGGCTTCAAGTCAATTTGCTTTTCATCTAACTTTGCACTCCCAGCAGAGTGCAGTTTCCTCCCTTTGATTGTGTATCATATGTTCTGATGATCTCAGCAGGCCCTCTCGGTTACAGAACAGAAATTATACAAACCCACCACCACGCTCCCTCAGTGTCAATTTAAAAAAGCATTGGCTCTTTCTCAGTTCTAACAAAGCAAAGAATGGACAAAGAAATCCTTAAAAGAACAAACTCGAAAAGACACGAGGACACAGAATGCATCTTTGTGAGAGTTGAGATGTGCTGCAAATTTTGTTGCTCAACTGAACGTTCAGCACATATTAGGGACCATAATGCATAGTAAATAAAACATCACAGATGTCATAACCTCTTAAAATATGGGGTTTTGTACGTCGTCCACCCATGATGACTTCTGGGATTTTTAACGGTTCGATTCGCTCAAATCTGCACTGGATGTATCCTCGATATCAAGAACACATCTGGGTACTTTCATGCATTCTCTATACTTACGTTCTTGAGTACTGGAACTGGACTTTGACAGTTGTTTATGACGTAGTACAAGGACGCAAGATTAACGCATATTGATGTAGGATTGAAAATAATCGAGGATATTTGATAACTGAAATTGAACAAAGAAATTTGCTTTACTGTTGTCAACCCCCATCTTTCTTATCAGAAGGGCCATTTGGAATTCCTAAAGACAAAGTGATGCTGAAGGCCTGTAGGCCAAATGTGTGCCACCTTTAGTACAGTGGGGGAAGTTTGGTCTGATTGGTCAGTTTGAATGTTTGGGTTTAGTCACATGGTCAAGAAAAGGATAAAGGAAGATTGTAACTATTGCTCTGTCTCTTTATTATCTGGCTCTCTTCTCTTCTTTTCTCTCTCTCTCTTTCTATCCCTCAGGTAACAGTCATGCTAGGTACGATTAAAGGTATACGTTTTTATCCTCTCATACATCTATTTTGTAACTATTTTAAGTGTAACCATAACACGAAATTGTCATGAAATCCTTTCAATTATAAATACTATGCTAACTAGTTTTGATTTGGTACTGACTTTGAAGTGCTACCTATTGCAATACAATATAGTCACACTATAGCAACACTCTCCCACATATTTGCGCTTCTTTCCGTCATTGGTATAATTTGCAGTGGGTGGTAAAGACGAGAAATGTACAGTTTAATTTCATCTTGCTGATAACGTTTCTTTAGTCATTCGGCAACCCTGCAGCCTGAACCACTGTAGGCGACCCACCCTTACATTGAGAAACGACCATTCTCTCACCCCAACTTACACACACACACACACACACACACACACACACACACACACACACACACACACACACACACACACACACACTGTTTAAGGACACATTAGATGCGTCCCAATTCAATAGCTGCATCCTTTTGAAGGCCACATTCGAAGGCCGATTGTGTCACCACAACACGACGAATGCTGTCCCAATTCGAAGCCTCTTTCAAATGCGTCCTTCATTTCCTGTAAAATAAAGGATACAACAGATGGATCCTTAGCGGCCTTGCCTACCCCAGAATTCATTGCGCACCAGTGATGGCAGGTTTTTTTTTTTTAGAGAAAGTACCAAATTAATTTTTTTTACGTAAGCATTGGGCTTCAACTTAAATATCTAATGATACAAATATAAAAATAAAAACTTTAAAGGTCCCATGGCATGAAATTTTCATTTTATGAGGTTTTTCAACATTAATATGAGTTCCCCTAGCCTGAATATTGTCCCCAAGTGGATAGAAATGTTGATCGGTGTAAACCCGAGTTCTGGCTGTCTCTCTTTGCCTTTGAGAAAATGACAGGCCAGACGAGCCAATCCTGAAGTCTCCTGTTTTGACGTCCAAGCAGGAACGGTTACCTCCCTTTCCTCCGCCCAGAGAATCTGGCACGCCCATGCAAACACTCGAGATCATTAAAGTTACTTGTGAACGCTGGCAGTTTCTCAGTGTTTGGATGTACAAATGAAAACAGAAGTTTTTCTTCAGTTCCTTCTGATCTGTGATCATTGATTTTTTTATGTATAGCTAATTATTTATTATTCGTGCACACGCAGCGGCTTCTCTCTCTCCCGACAGAACAGTGTTTTCGTGTTTTCTATCTTGTGAGTCAGTGTTTTTGTACGTCCTCGTTTTGTACGCGTCTATCGGTTCTAAAATGTGCATACAGTCTTTTCTGTTTAACATCAGCAGTCACATCTTTAGAGATAAACTTCACACACGCCGAAGCTCGGCCTCCAACATCCCCGACCCCCAGTACTGCATCTGGCCCACAGCGGAGGCACCAAACACGGCGTGAGATTAAGCAGACGGGGGGTAAGCATGAGCATATCTGGGCTAGGCTAGCCATCTTTCCCCACAATAAACTGGATTACATTCGATTACTGTTGTTGTGTCTTTGTTTGCGCTGTGTAACGTTACTCAATGCGCGTCACTGACGCTATTCATATGATTGGAACATATCTAGAAATAATGCTATACTCAACACTTACTAACTCGTTCATCTCGCTGTAATGGTACATTGCATGTGTTACAAAGTTGGTAATAATGATGAAGACGGACTCGGTGTGACTGGGACTCGTGTTTATTCAGAACTCTCAGATACAAACACAATAAACTCGCGCTGACTGACAGCGCTCTCATAACTCAGAAGTTACTATAAATAACTTTGTTAGCAATCGCTCCGTCTCCATGATGTCCGGTTCGCGAACGAATCATTCTTTTGAATCTGTTCTTTTTAGTGAACCGAACCAGTTCACCAAATCGGACTGAATCGTTCTAAACGGTTCGCGTCTCGAGTCAGCGCTGATCCATAATTTACTAAAGTTACTAACTTTCTGACATGAGTGACAGTCCCTCCGACTAGAAATAAACTAATAACCTGAAGTATATTCTAGTAACTACTACAACAGTTCACCCTGAACTGAGACATGCTGAGAAAACTGATGAGAAGTGAACTCAGGTCCATCCGTCTCTGGCAGACTCGTGCCTCGTTAAACCACGCCCCCTCTGCTCATTTAAAATGCAAAGATGTCAGCCAATCACAACAGTGGGCATTTTTACTGAAGTCTCACAGCAGACACGCCTCTTGAAGCAGGGCATTCAGCCACAGGGCAAACAGCAGTATAGAAAAAATGCCTTTTATTTCTAAATTATGACATTTTATGATGTAAAAATCATACTAACAATATAAGTACACCTCAGGAAACATTATAAAATAATAGAAAAATGCAATGCCATGGGACCTTTAAAGCTGTTCAAATGTTGACTTATATCTTACCAAACGGTAGTGTATTTATCATTTATGTAGCATAAACAGTGCAGGATGTCCCTAAGTTTAATACTTAAACTAGTGATTTGTTCAAATCCCTAACTGTAAACTATGAGCAATATAGTTTATGCAATGCATGCATTGTAATGCTCTTTGATACTGAAGCCCAAAGTTAGTATGCAATGAGGTGGAAGAGTGCTGTCAAAGTGCTGTCAGTGTTCAGCAGGTGTTGCTAGACAGTGTGTGCAGACATTGTTTGTCAGTGCTGGGTCAGTGAACGCGCACGACTGCTGGAGCCTGGAGGCAAATCACCCTTAGTCACCCTGCCAGACTCCCAATCACTCTTACGCAAACATGCTTGTGCACACACAGAGATGGGTTTGCAAATGCGCAAACATTCACACATGCTTATGTGTGTGTGCTCTAGCCTGGATGACATTCTAATTGCATAAAAATACATAATGATCTGGCTTTGTCCTGCCCTCCTGTTGACTGAGAGTTCAGAGGTGAATACAAGATATATCAGGACTGTTCAGGACCTCAGTGCATGCTCTCTGCTTCAACACTATACTCAATACAGCTGGAATAGAATAGAATAGAATATTTTTGCACAGTTCCTTTATAATATACAAATAAACCTATCAGCTGGTGTGCTTATTTTCTAATGACATTATGCAGGGAATTAAATATTTAATATATAAGTTAGTACTGCTAAGTTAGTGTGTTGTTCTGACTTTATGAACTTTATTTCTGCCCTTTGTTTTCACCTTGTCTCCAAACTACCAAAGCACAAAACAAATGGCTAAAAAATTACAATTTAAGTTGACAATGTTTCTTCATAATGTTGCTTTTCATAATTTGTGTCCATTTCACACTTCAAAGACAAGCAAATTATGTTTAGTAATATTTTGTTGTCTCTATGGCAACAAAGGCTCCAAGTAACTGCTCACTGTTTTAGCCCATTCTGAAAGGTCTGCACTTACTGCATCCAATTTTTCATGAAAACAGTGAACTTCCTGCATAAGTAATGGAGCAGACTGCTCAAAAAGTCAATTAAACTTCAGGTATTCAATACTTAGAGTTAGGGGTTTGTCCAACCTGTTGAATCAGGAACAGCAAGACAGCCCCCCAAAAGGGACTGATTTTGCAGGTGACCATTAGAGGATAGATACCCGACCTGAGCCTGATGGGACCCGGGCCGGGTTCGGCCAGATATTTAGAAATTATGTTCGGGTTCGGGTCGGGCTCGGTCATGTCAGCGCGATAAGTCATTGAACATTTTAAATTTAAAACAGCTTAATATGCAGGTAGCCAATGGGCCTGTTTAACTTGATTCAAAGGTTTGTTTTTGTGATTAAAATAAATGTAAAATATTACCCTAACATCCGTCTTCCTGTGTGCGGAAATTTGTTTATGTAGCTGTGACATATTGCATATAAGGCTGTAAGAGTGGACTCAATCTGCAGATGGTTCAATCTGCAGGGTTGCCAGAAGACTAAAGAAACGTTATCAGAAAGATGGAAGAAAACTGTACATTTCTCATCTATTTCCACCCACTGCAACTTATACCAACGACAGAGATGAGTGCAGTTATAATAGCAAAATATGTGGAAAAGCGTTGCTATAATGTGACTATATTGTATTGCAATAGGGAGCACTTCAAAGTCAATTCCAAATCAAAACTAGTTAGCACAGTATTCATAATAGAAAGGATTTAATGACAAAATCTGGTTATGGTTACACTTAAAATAGTTTCAAAATGGATGTATGAGATGATAAACTTATACCATTAATAGTACACAACATGATTACAATGTTACCTGAGAGAGAGAGAGAGAGAGAGAGAGAGAGAGAGAGAGGGAGCAAGAGGGGGGGGGGGGGGGAGAGAGAAGAAGAGAGCAAAGAAGAGAAGCCCCAATAACCTCAAGAGCCAGAGAAAAAGAGAGCCAGAGAAAAGAGAGAGAGCAACAGTTCCAATCTTCTTTTATCTATTCCTTGACCATGTGACTGAAACCAAATGTATTCTTTTCAAACTGACCAAGCGGACCAAACTTCCCCCACTGTAAAGGTGTGACCCCATGTGGCCTACAGGCCTCTCTGTTGTCTTCCAGATGGCCCTTCTGATAAGCAAATGGGGGGTGACAACAGTAAAGCAAATGGATTTCAAATATCTTTGATTATTTTCAATTCCTTCAAGGCTACATGTGGCTGGCAGCGCAACTTCAGCACTGCTGGCAGGACCATCGAGCAGAGGAGGACAGCCTTGAAGCCATCCATAGTTGATTCTATCCTTTTTCTGCATCGAGAGATAGTAAGACGAGGAGAGCTGGAAAGGGACGTAGAAGGGCAACAACCCAGCAGCAGGACCGGTATCTGCTCCTTTGTGTGAGGAGGAACAGGAGGAGCACTGCCAGAGCCCTACAAAATGACCTCCAGCAGGCTACTGGTGCGCATGTTTCTGACCAAACTGTCAGAAACAGACTTCATGAGGGTTGCATGAGGGCCCGACTTCCTCTAGTAGGACCTGTGGTCACAGCTCAGCACAGTGCAGCTTGATTGTCATTATAGCATGTTAAAATTATCACTTTTTGAGGGTGAGTTTTTGTGTGTCCCTTTAAATGCAAATGAGCTGCTGCTCACAGCAGAGCTTCAAGAACTCCAGTTAGCAGCTCTGATTACCTCATGCAGACAGGCAATGAAACTGTTCAGCCTTTTATGTTCAAACCGCAGTTGGACAATGATGGAGAGACTCAAGAAGAAGTGACAACATGTAGAATGCAACAAGACGTTCCTGAATGGTAAGTTGATGAATTTATGTAGCTAGTGTGGAGTTAAATATTAAAGTCATTGATTAGCATATTCTGACATGATAATCTCATCCCATTTGTTGTGTGTTCCCGGGGGCAGTGTTTATGTAAATGTCATGGTTAGTGATGTCACGAGGAAGCTTGTGTAGTCCCTACCAGCCATTTGTTGTAGTCCTTAAAAAGCAATTTCTTTAAAAGAAAATGTCTCCCTTTGCTTTGAACTTTGAGTGTCGTAACTTTGCAGATATTGTTTATGCAACATTACACACTAACTAAAGTTTAAAAAGTGAAAACATAATCAACCAACCCTTTAAGTCTGGATGTCCTGTAAAGAGCACATTCGGGGCTTTGCGGCGATACCAAGGGTGCGTCTCAATCAGCTCCCTAGTTCAGTAGTCAGGGCACTGATCAGGGGGTCAGCCCATTGACTTATGTCCTGATCAGTGCCTTGACTACTGAACTAGGGAGCTGATTGAGATGCACCCCAAATGTTTGGAACTTCTTCTTGGTCTTTAAAAACTTCTGACATTAATGTTTAGCACTCTTATGGAAATATGATAATATTTTGTAATTATAATTTAAATCGGATTCATTTTCTAATTGTTTGTCATAAATCAACATCTCAGGAAAATGTTGTGGGGTTCTAATCAAAATATGACTTTTTGTTATAGAATAGGGCATTGATTTCATAAATGTCCACTGTAGTGGACGCCAGAACTTATCCTGTTTATTGGTGCATTTTGGAGACACAACAAGTGAATATGGAACGAAATTGCATATCAATATTCCTATGAAATATTAGATATTATTATGAAAATGTTGCCAATTATTACTCACATTATTACACTTCTATTTTCATTACATGTTGCATCTAGAACACATTGATATGCAAATTAGATGCAGTGCATAGATACACTGAATGGGAAAATCCAAGTATGGCCATTTTACCCACATATTGTATATCAATGCATTCTATCTTTCATAACATGAATAAATCATAATTTTTCAAAAATGTTTTTCCCATTTGTTTTTTATGCTCTAAACAATGTAATGTAAACAATGTTGTTATTATTATTATTATTATTATTATTCTTTTCTTTACTCTTTTCAATACTTTGGATAGTTCTGCTATGTTTAAATGTCCTATATAAATACAATTTACTGACTAATGACACGAAAAAATACATGTTTTTTTTCTGGGTCCCATATACCTTGGATAGATTGACAAATTCAATTACATAATGGCGAATGCTCTGGAAGATTTAACATTATTAACATCGCCATTATAACATTTGCAATACATCAAACTAAATTAATCATTGCATGTGTAAATTAAAAATTGACAGGCTGTGCTTTTAGGCATCCACCATAATGAAATTAAAGGACTCATCTTTGCACATACCTCCTCCACTGTCTGCTGGGATTAACACGTTTCTAATTGACCCAAGTCATCTCGGCAGGCAGTAATTGTTTACCTGTATATTTATGAAGGTCATCCCCAGCAGGTAGGATGCTGAGTAGGAGCATCCCTATAGGATCCAGCATGGGAACAGTGTCTTCCACTCATTACCAGGAAATACAAAAACACATTTTCAGTGGTTTGGTGTTAGCTAGCAGCTGTAATCAGAACTAGTCATAGTGAGTCACTATTGTGTCACAATGTTCAGAATATTGGTATGAGTATAGCAGACACCCTGGTGATCGTGAGAGTTTACTCAATCTTAACATTCAAACGTTTGAATTGATTTGAAAGTAAGCCAATTTTATTTATAGAGCACATTTAAATTCACCATAAATGCTGTACAAAACAATCATAAAATATAATAAAATATAAAAATAAAATAGAGTAAAAATTCATTTAATAATCAGGAAAGGCTAAAGAGTAAAGATGTGTCCTAAGTCTATGTAAAAACAGAAACAGAAGTAGCACTCTTAATGTCAGGTGGCAACTGATGAAAAACCAATGCTGCATTTTTTATTATTATTAATATCTTTTCAAATGAATGTATTCCTGTGATGGCAAAGCTACATTTTCAGCATCATTACTCCAGTCTTCAGTGTCACATGATCCTTCAGAAATCATTCTAATATGCTGATTTGGTGCTCAAGGATTTTTTTTAAAATTATTATCAATGTATGAGAAAAACATTTATTTTTGTGGAAACTGAGCCTTTTTGTTTGTTTGTTTGGAATTCTTTAATAATAATAATAATAATAATAATAATAATAATAATAATAATAATAATAATAATAATAATAATAATAATAATAATAATAATAATAATAATAATAATAATAAACTGCATTTATTTTAACATTTTAGTTTTATTAAGTTAAAGTCTTTACTGAAAATTTTGACCAATTTAATGCATCCTTGCTAAATAACCATTCATTATTGTAAAAAAACAAAAAAAAACAAGAAACAAATAAAGTTACTGACCCCAAACCGCACAATAACACTGAAACGACTTTTCTTTACATACAAATCCCCTTTATTTTTTTTCATGGTATTGTCATGAAATCCAGTCACTAGCCCAGTCACCTTTGCATTTCCCAGCATCCCTCTTGGTTTTCACCTGCACCCATTTAGCCATTGCTCGCACATGTCACTCATTATCCTCGACAGCAGCACCACATTTAAGCATCCTCCTAGGATACCCAGTTTGTCTGTCATCTTACTTTTGTCACTGTTTGCTTCACAAGTCCTCCAGCTTTACATCCACAAACTCCACTACAACCTGCAAAATAGTAATACACTCATCCACAAACTGCCATAGATCTGCATTGCTGACCTGTTTTGTCATCTAGCAATAAACTCTCTCCATATTTTCACTATCCATTAGTCTTGAGTCTGCCATTTCCCTAACAGGTATATAACGCCCACCCAATTAGGTTACTGATGGATAAAGCCCTGTACCACGTTTTTTTTCTCATTGAATAAACTGTTTCACACAAAGTATGTCAGATTATGGAAGTACAATTTGATGTTGACTTCAATGTTTAGGGGTTCAACATTTCCCTTTTCCTAGAGTTTTAAAAACTTAATATATAAAAATATATTATGTTACAGTTGGTTGCACCAAGGATGAGTTTGAGGTAGGATCTAAATGCAGCAGTAAAACTTTAATAAACAATAACTCAAAATGACAAATACTCACAAGATTATCAGCACACAGGAACAGAACTGCAGCTCCAAACAGATTTACGAACGGACAAGGACCTAAACAGGGAGGATATTTATACAGAGGCTTGAGGGCCATTTGAACAACATGGTTTTCAAAAACAAAACAAAAAAAAGACAACTTTTTATGCCTTTTACCCATTCATTTACACAAGAACTGCATTTTGGGGAACTGAAAACTTTTGAAAAAAGGATTCAAAGTGCACGTTTTTGAAAACGCTACAGTTATCTTCCCTGTGTAAACTACCAAAAGGCAAATTTGTGAAAACGGTGACGTCGTGTATAACGTGTTCAGTCTATAGACCTTATGTAGCCCCACCACTTTTCAGCGCTGCGCTCGTTTTCGTTTGATTTCCGTTTTGTATTTCTTCCCGGTCTACTGACATTTGTTAAGACATCTGCTTTAAACATTACAATGTTCATGACAACTTTAGTTAACTCTACAATAAGTAAATCCACTTCACCAGCTAATATTCTTCAACAGCATTGCTATAGGAATAAACAGAGCTATTGTAAAAATGTCAGTTCAAAGACAATATCTTAAAATATCCCAATATCCTACTAAGGTTGGACTCGATATAGTGTTCTTTACAATTTGGCAAGATCCAGTGATCCATGAATATTGACATGCAGCCAGGAATCATGTTTTCCTGACATTTAAATGAGCCTGATTTCAATACATAAATATCACTGTCAGTCATCACAATTTCGAGAATGAATCCCGCATGTATATGCGGATAAGGGTCTATGTATTAAAGTGTGCATGTGGCCACTTGTCAAGAATGGAAAACAAAAGTTTTATTCAAATTCTGAATATATTATAGGTCTATTAATATCTATATTTTTTTATATCGCCTAGACAGCGCGCAAATAGTGCTCCCTTTATAATCACTAAAAGCTGTCACTCATTCAATGAACGCGATTTCACAGTTCCGTTATATTAATCAGTGAAGCTGACGGCACAATGAATCTCTTATTTACATGTCTACACTTTATTAGAGTGGATTAGCGCATGTGCAGAACTGGACAACAACTCGAGCGGTGAGTGGATTCTAACTTCAACACCTGTGATTGGCCATTGCGTTTTTAGAAATCAATAAACATGTCTGTGATTGGCTACATTACTCACCGAAGGGGAAACACGTTGGAAATGTAATCGTTTGACGAGTGCAAATATAGAAACGCACTGGCTCTTTTGCCAAATCATTGCTAATAAGATTCTATTATTACTATTTCTTACAGTGGATTACAGATCCTAGATCAGCAGTGTTAGGCAGCTTTTCCCTCTAAAAGCAATAAGTCGAAACAGTAATATCCTGAGTGCCAGTGCACTGCCTGGGCAGTGGTTTGAGTGCGAAAATGACACGTTATTATCAAGTACATCCCCCTGGGTCCGGAGGGGGGCACAGGGATGTCCATGGGGTCCATGGCCAAGCCTCCCCTGGCGTCGGGCCTTGTTTTGTGTGTTTTTCGCGGCATTCACGCTGTAAACCAATGCTGCCTCTCAGTTGTTTTGCCACTCAATGTGGCGTAACCACAGTCACTCCAGCTGAAGGTGACGTCACGTGCATACCCTCTATTGGTGCTGAGTTTCTTTACAAAGTGGCATCTCCAGCTACTGGCCTGGCATGCATAATACATCAATCATGCTTAGCATCAGTTCTGGCAGGTCACATTAGTCAAGCTCGCATCAGCTGACTGTCAGTTGATCACTATATGAATATGACGTCTATGGCTGTGTTCACACTGGAAGTGTTTTTTGACAAGAAAAAGTTGACAAGAGCACTCTTTTAGTTGACAGCTAAATTTGGTTCCATATAGCAGCCGAGGGTGTCTTTTGTTGCTATAACAACAGCTGCAACAGAGTGTTGTGTGGTGCAGAGATACAAAATGTTGAGAAAGAGAAAGTTGGCTCTTGCGTTGGCTTTTGAAGTTAACAGGGAGGAGAATGTCGGTTCACAACAACGTTTGTGGGTGCAAGACATTACACGGGGAAGAAAACAGTACGGTGCTTACAATAATTTAGTCCAGGAGCTCCGGTTGGATGATGCACGGTTTGCGTCATATTTTAGACTTAACAAAAGTCAGTTTGAAGACCTGCTACTGCTGTTTAGTCGATCTACTGGCACCCTCTCCATTTTTCTTGTTGTCAGGTCTCGCTACCCCCGCTTGTCATTGGTCAGCTGTCAAAAAGGCGCTTGGCGTAGGGCGTTTTTATCAGAAAAGTTTAACTTTTTTCATCTTGAAATGACTCTCTGAGCTGCAGAAAAAAGACATTGGCGTTGGCATTTAAAAAAGCAGCTTCAAAAAAGATGTCAAGTGTGAACACGCCCTATCACAGCATACTTATAAGCTCCTTCAGTACTATCAGCAGCTATTGCGTTTCTCCAGAGCTCATTAACCTCCTCCATCCCCAGCTCCTCCTCTCGTCCCGTCAGGATCTGGTATTCTGATTCCCCTGGAATCAGACTAAATTCCTGAATTATTTTGTACATTAAATATTGACAATAATGATATTGTCACAGTTACTGTCTGTCTCTGTTGTGTTTTGTACTTCCTGGTTTTAGTTATCACATGTTCCTTTGTCTGAGTTTCCCGCCACTTGTCTGTTTCCTTAGTTACCCTCATCTGTATCACCTGTGCCCCTCGTTAGTTAGTCATCTGTGTTTGTATTTAAGTTCCTCCCTTTCCTTCAGTCTCTGTCCGATCTCGTTTGTATACGTTATGTATGGTGTGCTACTTTGTTATATTTGAGTCTTCTGAGTATTAAATGTTGTTTGAGTATTCTACTACCTGTCTTTGCCTGTTCCTGCCTGCACACCCGTAACAGAAGATCGGACCAAAACAGCAAGAGGACCTCTCTGGGATGGGTATTCTCCTGGTCCCAATCTCTCCTGAATCCCCAGAGGAGGGCGGTTCTGCGGAGGACCGCCTTTGGGGAATTCGTCAGCACGGTCGCTCACTGGAGAGGTATGTAGAGGAATTCTCTGAGCTAGCTTATCTGGTGAACTGGCCAGATGCGCCGCTTAATGCGTGTTTTCTGATGGGCCTGGACGAGGACACTATTCGGTTCCTGGAACCTGCCTGTTCCTTTTCCCTAGTCGAGACAATCAACCTGGTTTTGTCCCTAAATTGTTCTGAGTTTGAGATAATAGAAGAGGTTCCTATGAATATGTGTCTTCCTCGTCCGGTCCCCTCAGAAAAGCTCGCTGCCTGGTCAGTTCACCCTCAGCCAGTTTCCTCTGCATATCCCTCCAGTGGGCCTGCTGGGAAGGTCCTGCCTGTCTCCAAGCCCAGGAGGAAGAAGAGAGCTGCCGCAAAGTGCCCGTCTCAGGTCGCGGCAGCCGCTACCACGGCAGATTCACTGGAGCGGTGGTTGATAGACTTTGGGAGCGATCCTACCGCTCCGTGTTTCCGGGACTCCGCTCCAGCCCTCCTGGACTCCCTCCTGGACTCCGCTCCAGCCCTCCTGGACTCCGCTCCAGCCCTCCTGGACTCCGCTCCAGCCCTCCTTGACTTCCTGGATTCCGCTACAGCCCTCCTGGATTCCGCTCCAGCCGTCCTGGATTCCGCTCCAGCCCTCCTTGACTCCGCGCCAGCCCTCCTTGACTTCCTGGACTCCGCTCCAGCCCTCCTGGACTCCGCTCCAGCACTCCTGGACTCCGCTCCAGCACTCCTGGACTCCGCTCCAGCACTCCTGGACTCCGCTCCAGCACTCCTGGACTCCGCTCCAGCACTCCTGAACTTCCTGGACTCCGCTCCAACACCCCTTGACTTTCTGAACTCCGTGCCAGCCTTCGACGAGCCCGCTCCAGGCTTCGACGAGCCCGCTCCAGGCTTCGACGAGCCCGCTCCAGGCTTCGACGAGCCCGCTCCAGGCGTCGACGAGCCCGCTCCAGCCTTCGACGAGCCCGCTCCAACCCACGAGATCTCCACTCCACCCCTGAATTCCCCAAAGAACATTTTGGGGGGGGGGGCATGTACCTGTGGGTGGGAAACATGTGGGTGGGGCTCTGGTTTGGCCTGGGCGCCCTAAGACTCCTGCTCCGCCCAAGGCTCCAGACCCACCATGGCCGCCCACGGCCCCTGACCCGCCATGGCCGCCCACGGCCCCTGACCCGCTATGGCCGCCCACGGCCCCTGACCCGCCATGGCCGCCCACGGCTCCTGACCCGCCAAGGCGCCCAAAGGCTCCTGACCCGCCATGGCCGCCCACGGCTCCTGACCCGCCATGGCCGCCCACGGCTCCTGACCCGCCATGGCCGCCCACGGCTCCTGACCCGCCATGGCCGCCCACGGCTCCACCCTGGAGGCACCCCAGCCAGCCAGACCCCAGTACTCCCGTCCTCAGGACTCCAGGGTGCCCACCCTCCCTCCCTATTTGTGTCTTCTACGGCGCGAGGACGCGCCTATTGGGAGGGGGGCGTTATGTCACAGTTACTGTCTGTCTCTGTTGTGTTTTGTACTTCCTGGTTTTAGTTATCACATGTTCCTTTGTCTGAGTTTCCCGCCACTTGTCTGTTTCCTTAGTTACCCTCATCTGTATCACCTGTGCCCCTCGTTAGTTAGTCATCTGTGTTTGTATTTAAGTTCCTCCCTTTCCTTCAGTCTCTGTCCGATCTCGTTTGTATACGTTATGTATGGTGTGCTACTTTGTTATATTTGAGTCTTCTGAGTATTAAATGTTGTTTGAGTATTCTACTACCTGTCTTTGCCTGTTCCTGCCTGCACACCCGTAACAGATATCTGCAATCCATTTATGTTGGTTCTGTTCTGTTTACCCTAAGGGGGGTTATCGCTGCTCTTGCTAGGCTGCATGGATGCGCAGGGAGTTCTTGCCCAGAACAGAACCATACCGGCAACCCAAACTACACTCACCTAAAGGATTATTAGGAACACCTGTTCAATTTCTCATTAATGCAATTATCTAATCAACCAATCACATGGCAGTTGCTTCAATGCATTTAGGGGTGTGGTTCTGGTCAAGACAATCTCCTGAACTCCAAACTGAATGTCAGAATGGGAAAGAAAGGTGATTTAAGCAATTTTGAGCATGGTATGGTTGTTGGTGCCAGACGGGCTGGTCTGAGTGTTTCACAATTTGCTCAGTTACTGGGATTTTCACGCACAACCATTTCTAGGGTTTACAAAGAATGGTGTGAAAAGGGAAAAACATCCAGTATGCGGCAGTCCTGTGGGCGAAAATGCCTTGATGCTAGAGGTCAGAGGAGAATGGGCCGACTGATTCAAGCTGATAGAAGAGCAACTTTGACTGATATAACCACTCGTTAAAACTGAGGTATGCAGCAAAGCATTTGTGAAGCCACAACACACACAAGCTTGAGGCGGATGGGCTACAACAGCAGAAGACCCCACCGGGTACCACTCATCTCCACTACAAATAGGAAAAAGAGGCTACAATTTGCACGAGCTCACCAAATTTGGACAGTTGAAGACTGGAAAAATGTTGCCTGGTCTGATGAGTCTCGATTTCTGTTGAGACATTCAGATGGTAGAGTCAGAATTTGACGTAAACAGAATGAGAACATGGATCCATCATGCCTTGTTACCACTGTGCAGGCTGCTGCTGGTGGTGTAATGGTGTGGGGGATGTTTTCTTGGCACACTTTAGGCCCCTTAGTGCCAATTGGGCATTGTTTAAATGCCACGGCCTACCTGAGCATTGTTTCTGACCATGTCCATCCCTTTATGACCACCAAATCAAATCAAATCAAATCACTTTATTGTCACACAACCATATGCACAAGTGCAACAGTAAGTGAAATTCTTAGGTGCAGTTCCAGCAACATAGCAGTCATGACATGACATGAGACGTACAACATTTAAAGCAACATCAGATTACAACATCTGATGCGCACACAATTACTCACAGCACAGTATACTCTACAATAAACAATAAATAATTTACACAATGTGAGTGCAGTTCTCACAGCACAATATACTTTAAACAATATACACTAAACATACATTAAAACAATATACATTAAGCTATAATAATAATATACAATGTACAGTATACAATATTCACAAATAGACATCCAATGTACAATAGATACGCTATATGATAAATAAATGTGTATAAATGTGTGTGTATCTACAGTGGGTTGTGCTGAGTGATATTCTGTCCAGTATGTGTTATGATCCTGATGGATCAAGAGTTAAGGAGTCTAATTGCTTGTGGGAAGAAGCTGTTTCGGAGTCGGCAGGTGCGTGTTCTGATGCTGCGGTACCGTCTGCCTGATGGCAGCAGTGAGAGCAGCCCATGGTTCGGGTGACTAGAATCTCTGATGATCCTCTGAGCTCTTTTCACACACCGCCTGGCATACATGTCCTGGAGGTAGGGAAGCTCACCTCCGATGATGCAGCTGGCCGTGCGCACTACCCTTTGCAGGGCTTTGCGGCTGCGGGCGGTACTGTTGCCGTACCAGGTGGTGATGCAGCCAGTCAGCAGGCTCTCTATGGTGCTGGTGTAGAAGCGTGTGAGGATGTGGTGGTTCATTCCAAACCTCCTCAGTCGTCGCAGGAAGAAAAGGCGCTGGTGAGCCTTCTTCACAACAGCCTCGGTGTGGACGGACCATGAGAGTTCCTCTGTGATGTGGACACAGAGGAACTTGAAGCTGCTGACTCTCTCCACTGGTGCTCCATTGATGGTGATGGGGCGGTGTTCTCTCTCATTCCTCCTGAAGTCGACCACCAGCTCCTTGGTCTTGCTGACATTGAGGGAGAGGTTGTGCTCCTGACACCATCGTGTCACCATCGTTTCATCATTGTCAGTGATGAGACCTACCACCGTCGTATCGTCAGCAAACTTGATGGTATTGGAGCTGTGGGTTGCCACACAGTCATGTGTGTACAAGGAGTACAGGAGTGGGCTGAGAACACAGCCCTGAGGAGCTCCAGTGTTGAGAGTCAGTGATGAGGAGATGTTGCTGCCCATTCTGACCACCTGGCGTCTGTTTGACAGGAAGTCCAGGATCCAGCTGCATAACAAGCTGTTTAAGCCTAGAGCCCGGAGTTTCATGTCAAGTGTGGAGGGCACAATGGTGTTGATTGCTGAGCTGTAGTCTACAAACAGCATTCTCACATAAGTGTTCCTATTTTCCAGGTGGGAGAGAGCAGTGTGTATTGTAGATGAAATGGCATCATCAGTGGAGCGGTTTTTGTGGTATGCAAACTGCAGTGGGTCCAGTGAGGGAGTGAGAACAGAGCAGATGTGGTTTCTGATTATTCTCTCAAAGCATTTACTGATGATGGGGGTCAAAGCAACAGGACACCAGTCGTTTAAGCAGATGATTTTTGATTGCTTAGGTACAGGCACAATGGTGGACGTTTTGAAGCATGTGGGGACCACAGACAGGGAGAGGGACAGGTTAAAGATGTCCGTAAAAACTCCAGCCAGTTGGTTCGCGCACGCTCTAATGACGCGGCCCGGAATGCCGTCTGGACCCGCGGCTTTACGGATGTTCACCCACCGGAAGGATCGGGTTACATCCGCTACAGATACAGAGAGTGTACCAACCTCTGCATCTTCAGCCACGAGCTCTCTCTCCGCGAGGGTGGTGTTAGTTCCCTCAAAGCGAGCATAGAAGGTGTTTAGCTCGTCCGGGAGAGAGGCAGCGGTGTTCACGGTGGAGTTTGTGTTCCCTTTATAGTCCGTGATGGTGTTAATTCCCTGCCACATGCTTCTAGAGTCGGTGGTGTTGAACTGTCCTTCAATCTTGTCCCTGTACTGGCGTTTTGCTGCTCTGATAGTTTTCCGGAGGGCATAACTTGCTTGTTTATGCTCCTCCGCATTACCAGAGTTAAAAGTGAAGGTCCGCGCATTGAGTGCGCGCGAACATCCCCATTTAGCCACGGCTTCTGGTTAGGGTACAGCCGTATTGTTTTGGTCGGAACAACGTCTTCTACACACTTCCTGATGAAACACGTCACGCTATCAGCGTAGACCTTGATGTCGTCATCAGAGGCCGACCGGAACATCTCCCAGTCCGCATGATCAAAACAGTCTTGTAGCATAGAGTCTGATTGGTCCGACCAGCACTGGATTGGGTACACCATGTACCCATCGTCTGATGGCTACTTCCAGCAGGATAATGCACCATGTCACAAACCTTGAATCATTTCAAATTGGTTTCTTGAACATGACAATGAGTTCACTGTACTAAAATGACCCCCACAGTCACCAGATCGCAACCCAATAGAGCATCTTTGGGATGTGGTGGAACGGGAGCTTCGTGCCCTGGATGTGCATCCCACAAATCTCCATCAACTGCAAGATGCTATCCTATCAATATGGGCCAACATTTCTAAAGAATGCTTTCAGCACCTTGTTGAATCAATGCCACGTAGAATTAAGGCAGTTCTGAAGGCGAAAGGGGGTCAAACACAGTATTAGTATGGTGTTCCTAATAATCCTTTAGGTGAGTGTATATGCTTATATTGTCAATCTTTGACGATAGTGGTCCTGACAGAATTTTTTTTAGAAAGTTTTTTAGTACATCGCTCTCATGTACATGTACCCTAAATGAGTGAGTTAACATGGGGCAGGTGGACACAATAGTTACAAGTAGGAAAAGGTCTTAAGAAGACAGTAAATAAACACAAGAACTTGGAGCACATAACGCTAAACCAAAACAGAACCAAACCCTGACAATCTGTGTGATTCCAGCTTGCATTGCATTTGATATTTGTGGTCACAGCACTTTACGCTACCGGCCTTGTGTTTACACCTGCTCTAGTCTATTCAACGGAGGGTGACCGCAGTGGACTGAGGCGTCCTCAGGACAGATGGAATAAATGCCTCCAGAGGCAGTGTTGTACAATCCGCATTGCTGGGTAGGACAGCAAAGCAAAGCAAAGATTTTCTTGGAACCTTGTATAAGATATTCTCTAGAGTAATGCAGCAGATGGCTACTACCAAACAGCGAGCAAAAAAAAGACAAAAAGAAAAGTGAATCCATAGGAAGGTGTGTTGCTCCTCCTTGTGCTTTAAAATGGCCTTTTGTTTTTGCAGATAAACAGATTGGATATTCCATGATGCATCCCTCTATATAAGCTTCCAAAAACATAACAGTTTTGGAAAGAAAGATCAAACTACTGGGAGATGAGATCAAGAAATTACACAGTTCAGCTTGCCCTGGAGCAAAAGCATCGTCACTAAGCTCCAGCTATCAATATTGAGTTTTTTAATACAAATCATCACTTAAACATGTTTTTAATGATTTACTCATAAATTAAACACAGCTATGTGGACCCATATAAATTAACCCTCTACAGCCTGTGTGCTCTGTGATTTATGCTGAAGTACAAGTCTTGATCAATGTCCATTTCTCACATCCATAAAGACCACAGAATTTCTTATAGATTCAGTGGCATGACACTCATGTTCATTTGTATGTTTAACATTCAAAAACGTAAATATATAGCCGCGTTTCCACCGCAGGAACTTTCCCCAGGAACTAGGAACTTTGGGGTGGTACTCGTGTGTTTCGACCACGGGAAACTAGGGTCTAAATGAAGTTCCGGGTAAATATTTCCCCCTCCGAGCGGCCCGGCTCCCGAAGTGGTACTTTTTCAAAGTTCGGGAACTTTCGGGGATGGGACTTCGGCGCTGAACATGCTGATTGGTTGAGCTCACGCAGCATTTTATTTCAACTGGCATTTTTAAAAGTCTTTTGCGAGGATCGTTCAGCGTTCAGTAAATATCAGTCTTGCTTTTTCTGTCCGATGGCGCGCATTCGTCTCAGCCATTGCACGGTCAATGTCCGTAATAGCCGATGATAACATACTTTGTCATATTTTAAATCGAGCTTTATGAGCTTTCAGAATACGCTTTAGTATCAGTGCTCGTCTCTTTTCCGCCGTTTTGTTAATGACCTCTTTAGTAAACCAATATATAACCAGCAAAAGCAGCGCTGCTTGCATCTCCTCCACTTGTTATTGTTGCAGACAATGTCGCACAAAAATTATTACTGTCCGTCGCTGACTGGGAGGAGCAGTCGCGCCGCGCGCAGTCCTATATCACCGGACTAATTTGCCTAATCTTCTCGGTACTTTAGACCGCAGTGGAAACGCAGACAGCAGCAGGTCTGGGGGGAAAAAAGTTCCTGGTACAAATTGTTCCGGGTAATTTCGGTGGAAACGGGGCTTAAGTTTGCCTTGAACACAATGATGTTTTAAATTTCTGAAATTAATTAAAGGTCCAGTTCTTCGTGTTTTTTTTAAGCTTTGATTGTGTTTACAGTGTGCAATATAACATGTGTTCATGTTTCGCGTGTAAAAAAACAGTATTTTTCACACAATTTACTTATCTGTATACCGCTGTTTTCACTGTCCTAAAAAACGGGTTGATGAGTTCCTTGTTCTATGAAGTCCCTCCTTCAGAAATACGTAACGAGTTCTGATTGTGCCAGCGGTTCCCGTGTTGTGATTTGACCGCAGCTTAGCGCACGTTGCACGGAAAGGTCACGCCTCTTAACGGGGTGATGTATGCGCTCAATGATCTCTAAGTACAGCGTCCCTGTGAAAGCCAAACAAAGGTGATTTGACTCCGGGATGAAAATAACAGCGTCTCGACGACATGGCGACAAACACAATCAAACGCAACACTTCCTTGTCTTCTCCACGCAACACTTCCTCTTCTCCACGTGGGAGAGCAACAAGACCACGCCCCCTTTTTCGCGTATTCTTGTGGGCGGAGGTTAGTCTGTTCTACTGTTCTACTGACGTCATTTATGAAGGAAGTACCAGGATGTAGTCCAAGCCGGCCGTTCGCTGTAGGCTTTGAAAGGGAACTTCTGTTAAATAAAATATCTCGCTTGGCATTTAACTTTGAGCTTTATAATTTTACAGGTATTATTTATGCTCTAACAGCAACATTACACACTAACTAAAGTTTGAACAATGGGATCACGAAGAACGGGACCTTTAATTAATTTTGATGACATGATGGTACTCATTTTTGTGAATGGACATTTCAGACAAATTCATCTCTCCTATGATGAACAAGTGCTAAATTTCTGTGTTTTTATTGTGGCTTAAAGTAACTACATAGTGAAAAAATAGGTATTTATTTCTCAAAATAACTAAATTAAGGCCAGCCAATCGATGCCACTGGACAGCTTTTAGTAGAAATGAAGGACTAATTTGAGTGTAACCAACATGCCATTTTGTTGTTATATGACAAGAAAACTATAAAACAAACAATTATTAATGTAGTAATTAGACTGCTCTAACAATAACATATTCAGATGTTTTGAGTGTCCTGCTCTCTTAACGGCAGACCAACAATGATCAAAATCAACTAGTGCACAACAACAACAACAAAATCTACCAGCTCAAATATCCACATCTGTCTTGACTCAGTTAATGCTAAAGACAAACGTTCCACTAATGAAGCAATGGAGCGCGATGAGAACATTGGCCTAAAACAAGATAAGAGAGTGAAACTGTCTGATATGGATTTTGACCAGCTGGACATCTTATTATTCTATCATTTGTTTGGATGCTGGTCTCTGCAAAAACATTTTGTATAATATACTGTGATATCATCCCTAGACACTTGGTAATGTATCAGGCAATGGCCTTATTATTATACTAATCAAAGCTGCGAGCCTTCCCTGCTTAGCCAATTAGACTGTGCGACCACATTTGCTCACTCATCAGCGCTGTCCTTGATAGCAAGGGAGATTTTTAAGTGGCTATGCATCTTTCAATAGTCCTCTTGTGGGGAAAATGTACGTTTGTTGTGGCCTGAGAGGGAGTCTGCAATTTGTTCCACAGAATCAATGTGCCAATAAGAGCTAAGGGACTGATCGAAAACATATATGAGACATTCAAAAGCCATTAAAAATACATTAGGGCCAATCTGTGAACCAGCAGGGATTTGCTGGACTGTCTCTGGGCTGCAAATAAGAGCCTGTATGGTAGAGGTAGCCTGGCACTTAGTGCACTAAACTGAAAATCGATAATTGGCGCTGTCGTGAATGACAATGACAGTTCTTATCAGTTTTTTTTTGGACTGGTGATTGGTGGATTGGTCTTTCCAGAGTCTGGTTACAGTGGTGATAGTGATAACGCTGCAATCTGTGTTTACCGTGACATTTATTGGGTGCATCACAAATGATGCAAAGTGTTTCCTGCAGTGTAACCGTGACAACTTGCTGATTTCATGCTGGTTTGAAATGTTGGCAGGTGTAAAAGTTATCACCAACACAAAAAAGCTGTATTTTTTTTTTTATTCACCCTCATGTCATTCCAAACCTTCATTCATCTTCAGACACAAATTAAGATATTTTTGATGAAATCCCAGAGCTCTCTGATCCCTCCATAGACAACAATGTGATGAACACTTTCAAGGCCCTAAAGTATAGGACATAATTAAAATAGTCCATGTGACTCCAGTGCTTCAAACTTAATGTTATGAAGCCACAATTAATTAAATGTAAAATTCTGAAGTAAAGTCTAAAATAGAACGTTCTTTTAAAACTTGTAAAACAATAATCTTTATTTTATTAAAAAAAGGGAACTACTGCTGCCTGTGACAGGTATGATTTATTCGTTTTTTCCCCCCAAAAGCTAGTTCGTCTTGTCATTAATGTAGTGCATATTTACATATACGAGTAATGATTTGAAGCGTAGACTATTGTATGTTTTATAGCTACACAGTGAAAAAACAGCCTGCATGTGACCGTAATTATACAGAATCGGCAGAAAGCGGACTAACTTTATCTGGATAGCATCGTAAATATTTATGGTTGTCAGTGCATGTGACACTATATAGGCCTAATTTTGGTTTTAATAAGATTTTCCCAATAAATAGGAAAGAATAAACCTGGTGTCCTCCACGATTCCTGTTCATTCCGACAACAAAGCACTTGCATGCAACAAGCTCATGACTTCTTAATAATCATGACTTCTTAAGTGGGAAGTAGGAAATTTCCGATAGCACGTGAAGGCAGCATAAATACATGGAGGACGTAATAAATGTGAACAGAAACAGGTGTGTGGAAACTAATTAACAGCCAGGGAAACTTACTAAATCAGGCAGGCAAAACAGTGAAAACCTCACTAGTTTTATTTGGCAACTTTTATGTACATTCTTAATATGAAGGTGAGTCAATGATGACAGAATTGTCATTTTTGGGGGAACTCAAGTTTTAAGTTACTGCATGCACATCTACAATACCTTTGGCTTTTGATGGAGAAAGTGTGCTTTTGGTCAGCTAGTAGTCGCTGTGTGAGTAAACTTGACTGACGTTAGAGGTTGCATCCTTTAGCCTCCTTGTTAGAGCGTCTGACTCTCAGGCTGGCGGACCAGGGTTCGAGTCCCGTTTGGAGGGAGTGGTTTGAACAGGAGGGGTTACATTGGTGCCGTGACCCGGATGTGAGTGAGGTTTAGGGGGGTGAGTGTAACGGAGGTCAGCTAGTAGTTGCTATGCGAGTAAACCTCACTCCTCTGATCTCAAGAGATGTTCTAGAGACTTACGCTAGATGTTGCAGCCTTTAGCCTCCTTGTTAGAGCGTCTGACTCTCATGCTGGCGGACCGGGGTTCGAGTCCCGTTTGGAGCGAGCGGTTCGAACAGAAGGGGTTGCACTCTGTTTTACTCACAAAATCACAGTATAGGAGTGGGTGGAGTCAATGACTTTCATTGCCTATACATTTTGTCCAACCTAGACTGATTTGAGCTGTTTGACACACACTTAACTTTAAACACACGTTTGCCACTATTATGGCTCTCGGAACATACATTAAGAAGGTGGCTCAACTAAATGACAAAAAGAGGTGGCAGTGTGCGGTGAAGCACATAAACAGTCACCAACATTGTGTGAAAAGAGGTGTGAAGTGGGTATACACTATATATGCTGGTGTGTCTTGTTGTTGTTGTTTTTTTGTTTTTTTTTGTGGTGGGAATATATGAACAAAATTATTGAGACACATTTCTTAATTATTGAATTCAGGTATTTCAATCAGACCCATTGCCACAGGTGTATAAGATCAAGCAGTCTGCATTTATAAACATTTGTGAAAAAATATGCCATTAAGAGCTCAGGGAATTCAAATGTGATACTGTGTTAGGAGGACTTCTCTAATAAGTCTGTGAAATGTCATCCATGATATTCCACTGTCAACTGAAAGTGTTATTAATTGAAAAGTTGAGGCGTTTAGGAACAGCAGCAACTCAGCCATGAAGCGGAAGACCACATAAAGTCACAGAGTGTGGGTTCACTGAGTGCTGAAGAGCATGGTGCGTAAAAGACGCCAACGCTCTGCTGATTCCGTAGCTGAAGAGTCCCAAACTTCCACTGGCATTAATATCAGCACAACAAAAACCTGTGTGGCGGGAATGGGTTGCATGGCCGAGCAGCTGGATGCAAGCCCCACATCCCCTGGTACAATGACAAGATGGAGTGGTGTATAGAGCACACCACCACTGGACTCTGGACAAATTACACTTGTGTTTGGCAGTCTGATGTTTTGAGGCGAGTCTGGGTTTTGAAAGATTTTAATCTATTGTATTAAGAAAGCAATGTCATTAAAGTCCCGGTTCTTTTCTTTAAACTAATGAGGAATAACTACAGTAACGCAAAAATAAAGGATTGGAAAAAGACTAAATATGTTTTTAATAAAGTATTGTCCTATATACTGCATGCTTGAAGATATAACAATAAATGTGCAGCAATTTCTTCACACTAGCATAGAGATGATGATAGATTATTTAGTGTGTAAGTGTGTGTGTCTTTTAAACCTTAGGCCTATTGGAAATGAGCTGAGCTGTGATGTGTGAAATCTGGAGATAAGTGGATCAGCAGTCCTCAGAATGACATAACCCTACATGATTTATCCAACTAATTAAGCCAGATCCCAAAAGAACACAATACCTTCCAATACATGGTAGTGACCCAAATTATGCAGCTGAAACCGTAGAAGAACAGGCTATTGGCAGTGCAAAAACAGAACAAATGCAGGACAAGAGGCTGTGCCACCTTTAAGGTGCCGTTGTCCACAATGTCGTTGTCCAGTTCAGAGAAACAAATGAGCTGGAACTGTGGTTGGTCTGAAATAGTGACAATAAAATTAAATGATCGACCATTACGGAGCATTTACACTTGAACTCTTGTGGAACATAAATACAGTCAATGTTCCATGTGCATTGTAAACAGTAGCTCCAGTTACAAATGATATACCATTCATGCAGTGCTTCAGTTATAAAGAGCATCAACTGACAATTTAAAACCACTAGAATTCATTGTTCTGAGGTTTATGCATTTTTGATGGATTCATTTCAGTTGTATTATTCAATATGGCATGTATAATGGAATACTATGGTCATTTATTTTAGTAATAAACCCATGGACACTCGTATAATAAAACATTATGCATGCTTTAGGTTTCTCCAGATTTAGGTTAAACGAGTAAAATTTGTTTTATTTGACATAGGGCTGTTTCTAAATTTTAAATATGGAACTAAATATTTAAATAATATGAAAAATGACGCCTCCTATAGGCGACGTCAGCCAATGGTGATATAACTAAGTTTTTATATTATGCTGTGCACTTTTCTGTACGAGTGATATGACACTACTTTGGGGAACATACATATTTTGTTGAGAATCAAAATGGCGGCATTTTAATAGCTCAGGCTGTGATATCTCTGCCTGTAGCACAATTTAAGTAGTTGATCACTGAGTCACTTTACACAGTTGACCGCCCAGAAGTGGCAGTAATTTGCATATTGGATTCATGTTTAAAGCTGCTGTAAGCCATTTCTGATCCAGTAGTGGCAACAAACGGAACTGAATAACACATTGAGGGTTTACAAACAGGTTTCCTTGAACTAACAGTCCCTAACAACACCTTAAATTCTCTGGGCAAGCAAGGAGTCCCACCCCAAACTTATGCAATTGAGTGGTGCAGGTATGACATCACTTTGTAGGCCAAAACATGGAAACTAGTTAGCATTTTAGCCGGTTCCATCGTCCTGAAGTCAATTGTTTTTTTGAATGGGATTTTGGTTAAATGGTTGAAATAAGGTCTGTGGTGAACACAAGCTCAAGACACTTTCACATTTTATTCTACGACATAAAATACATCAGTATTACCCCACTCGTGATTTAAGCTGTTACATGTCTTGAAAAAGGCGGTTGCTAACAAGTGGCAAAATGGGACGACAGAGGCAGTAAAGGAGATTAAACGTCATCACGCCGAACAGGTAAACTCAGTCAGCTTTTACAGGCTCATTATGCTCATAATTGTGCTCTTATAAACTAGTCTTACTCAAACGTTCTGGGAAAATGTCTTTAGATAAAAAATTTAAAGAGTTGTTGGAAGCTAGTGATGAAGTCGCGGGACCGTGGTGCAGTCCGTTTATAGCCTACCTTTAGCTTTATACTTCAGCGACTGCATTTAGGCTTCAAAATTCATAAAAGTTGTGTTCATCTGTGAAAATTATCTTGATGGACAAAACGTATAAGTTTCATAAACTTTTGTTTATCAGAGCATTTATCTTGCGATAATCCAAAAGCCTATGGCTATGGGAAAATCCTATTGGGTTTTTGTCAAGGGAACCAGTGATGCTTACTGCCGATTGGCCTACAAAGTGCATCATATCTTTACCACTCTATTGGCAGAGAGCCTCCTCCAAATTTTCTGATTGGCTAAAAAGTGCAAGTCTCAGAGACAAGTGTGATTTCTCGGACTGTTTCTGGAATTTAGAAGGATTTTAAACATCTAATTTATTAAATATAAATAATAAAGGTCATTTAGCCTACTGGTCCATCTTGTCCCAACGCACATTAATTGGCACCACTTGCAGTGCAGTTATTTGCAATGTGTAAATTTAGGATAAATTATAGCTCTAATGACTGTACTTGAGCAGCTACAGTTGCCATGAAGGTTTGTTGGCGTCTATTTGCAGACATTAGATATGTTCTATAGCCTACTAATCACATTTTTATCATTACAGACACTTTGGTTATAGCCCTCTTGAAACTAACATATATTTAAAAAATACTTTTTTTGTTTCGATTTCTTCTGTGAGGTCCATGTTTTAATTAGTGGGGTCTGATGCATAGACATAGCCTAATAAATATAAACAATGTCAACGAGTCCGCCATATTGGATTGGGCAAGACTGACTTATAAACAAATAGAAGTAAACGCGGAGTTGTGGTGGGGGGTTACATTTCTCACCCGATCAAAACGAAATTTAGTTCATAATATGAACTATATTATAAATTTAGACTTCAGAAGAATCATGTAAACTTTATATTACTTCTTAATATAAAGTCTCAGCTTTCATAGCTTTATCACTAGCTATTAATGGTCTGACTCTGGTGGCCAACTAGCAACCAACATAAAGTGATAATGACCAAATTCAGAAACAACTGTAATTTTCCCAGATCTGGTTTGGATTGTACACCGGTTTGTAAAACCTCAAAATAGTCAGGCATCTTTTCTTCAGTCCACTTATGTTGTATATGTCTATCGGTCTGATGCACATATATGTAGATGCCACATTCGACTGCTCGCGTCCACCGTGTTGGAACGGTTAACATGACACTGTTCATAACTCACACTAAAAAAAAATCAATGTATTTTCATCTAAAATGTCACAACTTTGTGAAGCCTATGGTTGTAAAAACCACAGAGCTGTAAATCCCAGGCGAAACGGGATAACCTTTCAGAGGTGTGAATGTGCTGGTTTGTGTTGTGGTATTTGTGCTGGTCTCAATAAGCATGTCCACTTGCAGATTTATCACAATAATAATAATAAATAAATGCTGTGAAAATTGAAGATTTATATTCATACATTTGCTAGGTTGCCGAGCCGATGTAGTACAGTCAACTTTGCTCTCGAGTGTCATGAGCCAGATGTGACCATTCCAATATGGTGGACGGCTTATGTATAGCAGCCTTTAGAAACAGAGGCTGCATCCGAAATCGCATACTTCCCTACTATATAGTAGGCGGAAAACAGTAGGTGACAAAAGAAGTGTCCGAATTCACAATACTCATAGGCTGCATCCGAAAACTTAGGCAGCTGACTTGTTGCCTCGCTGCAGAGTTTGTGCACAAAGGTACCTCACGAAACAGCTTTGGTGAAAACAAACTAATTTAATTACTACAGTTTCTCAAGAAATGACATCAGAAGTGGAAAACGTTGGTCAAAAACTTACATTTACAAACAAACTGACCGAAGGCAGCATTTTCCAGTTTTCAGATGCAACCGGAGTAGGCAAAAAGAACCCGGATGACATAGCCTACTTCTTCTGGGATTCTGAAGCGTGCATTCGAATGAGTCGATGGACACTTCACTATTCCCTGAGGCCACGGGACAGGATTAAAGGGATAGTTCCCATGATTTACTCCCCCTCAAGTCTAAGACTTTCTTCTTTCAGACGAACACATTTGGAGTTATAATAAAAAATGTCCAAGCTAATAATGGCAGTGAATGAGTGTAACTGGTATGCAATGTCGTCAGACGTAGCGTAAGCATTTTGAACTGCGAGAGGCGTGGGCGCTACACTTTTTCCCTAAGTTGAATACAGAAGACGATCGGCCGGAAGCTAGATAATTTACTTTATAACGTTTTAAATATGGATATTTTTCTTACTCAAATGCATCACTTGGCTTCTGAAGGCCTTTATTAACCCCCCGGAGCCGCGTGGAGCAGTTATGATAGATAGATGCACTTTTATGGACTTCAAAAACAGAGCAACATTCACTGCCATTATAAAGCTTGGAAGAGCCAGGACATTTTTTATTATAACTCCACTTGTGTTCGTCTGAAAGAAGAAAGTCATATACACCAAGGATGACTTGAGGGTGAGTAAATCATGGGCTAATTTTCATTTTTGGGAGAACTATCCCTTTAACTTAACCAGGTAGGTCACATGATGACAACATGGCGAATGTCAGATTACATTAATAGTATTCTATATATAACGTACTCGTTTTATTAGCGGTCGTAAAGTAATTATTCAAAATAAGTAAGAGAGTATGCGATTTTGGACACAGACAGACACTAATGAGGCATATGGGCAGTAAAAGTGATCTTTATCGCCACCTGCTGTTCATGTTGTACAGTTAAATATCCACTTTTATCCGAAGCATCGTAAAATAATAATATTACGTTGTTTTTCTCATTTCTTGCACATGGCACTTTTTGTCTTTCTTTGGCCTTGAAGTAGCCTAAATGTTATTTATGTTTTTCCCCTTTGGATTTAGTGTAAGCTTTCCCCTCTTGTTGGATTGCTTTGCAGCTTTACACACTTGACCCTGAGAGCTGTTTATAGCGTCTGGCACACATGCACCCTGCGTTTGTATCCAGGTTTAGTTATTGCACAAGTCTTGTGGAACGAGTCACACAATACTATTTTGAAACAATCTATTGTGGATTTTTGAAAATGTTGTTTAGGACCTCAGAAAGAAAGAAAAAAGGAAGAGGAAGTTTTTTACACCACAGACTATCAAGCAAAACTGTAATTAAAATGATGACTCAAAATTAACTTACAAAAAAGAAATAACGATAAGGAACATCTGTAGCAACTCATAATGAAATAACTGCACATAATGTAAAAACTACACATAATGTAATAAGCATTACATTATTATTGTAATAAAATGTTCATAATGTAGTAATTTTATCAAAATGTAATATAATCTTGAGCTCATAATGTAATAACAATGAGAAAATTATTACATTATCAACTCACCAAAATCATGTCATATTTTCATTATTGTAATAGCTTTTAAAAGATAAAAACAATTAGTATTCCCTAAAAATCAAAAGCCAGTCTCAAACTACCTGTGAAATGCAGCATTTAAATATTCATGCAATTATTATTATTATCATTATTATTATTATTATTATTATTATTATTATTATTATTATTATATGTTTACTAAATATAAAGCATTAGTATTCCTTAGGAGTACATTTTACAAATCTAATCAATTTAAATCTAGTCTTAACCTGCCTACAAAATCCACCAGATTACCGATACTGCTACTATTATTACTACTACTACTACTAGTTCTTCTACTATTACTACTTCTTTTTCTTCTACTACTACACTCTAAAAAAAAAAGGTTCTATATGGCACCAAAAATGGTTCTTGGCTCGTAATCATAGGGGAACCTTTTTTAGTGCTATATAGCACCAATTTTGGTGCTTCAGTGGTTCTTCAGTGGTTCTTCAGCGGTTCTTCAGAGGTTCTTCATCGGTTCTTTGACTAAGGTGCTATATAGCACCGCTAACTATGGTGCTATATAGCACCGCTACCATATACAGAACATGTTAAGATATGGTGCTATATAGCACCAAAAGTGGTTCCTCTGTGATTTCGACAAAGAACCATTTTTGGTGCCATATAGAACCTTTTTTTTTAGAGTGTACTACTACTGCTACTACTACTACACTCTAAAAAAAAAAAGGTTCTATGTGGCACTAAATTTGGTTCTTGGCTCGCGAACCTTTTTAAGTGCTTTATAGCACCAATTTTGGTGCTTCAGTGGTTCTTCAGCGGTTCTTCAGCGGTTCTTCAGAGGTTCTTCACCGGTTCTTTGACTAAGGTGCTATATAGCACCGCTAACTATGGTGCTATATAGCACCGCTACCATATACAGAACATGTTAAGATATGGTGCTATATAGCACCAAAAGTGGTTCCTCTGTGATTTCGACAAAGAACCATTTTTGGTGCCATATAGAACCTTTTTTTAGAGTGTAGTAGCAGTAGCAGTAATCTTGTGGATTTTGTAGGAAGGATTTAGATTTTTAAAATGTACTATAAAGGAATGATTTTTAATAAAAACAATAATAATGAATAATTATTATTATTATAATTGCATCAATATTTAAATATGTTGCATTTCACAGGCATTTTAAGACTTGATTTAGATTTTTTTGAATGTACTGTAAGAGAATACTAATATTATAATACTATATATCTTAAAAGCTATTACAATAATGAAAAATGACATGTTTTTGGTGAGTTTATAATGTAATAAATATCTCATAATATAAAAATTATTACATTATGAGCTCGAGATTTTATTACGTTTTGAGAAAATGACTACATTATGAACATTTTATTACAATAATACCAATACTTATTACATGATGTGCAGTTATTGCATTGAGTTGCTACATCATAAGGCAGTGTTGGAGAAAGTTACTTTGAAAAGTAATGCATTACAATATTTCATTACTCCCTTAAAAAGTAACTAATTGAGTTACTTTGTTAATTTTTAAGAAAAGTAATGAGTTACGTTACTTTAGCGTTACCTTTGCATTACTTTTTCTCACCTGGTCTGGGCTTGTTTTTTTTTTTTTTTTTTTTTTTTTATAACAAAAAAGTTCTATTTTTGTGCAAATGTAAGACCTCTTCATACCAAAATTGAAATAATAAGCCTCAGGCTGAGGTAAAAATGCCACAGTAGAGGGCGCAGCTCTGCTGTGCTGCCATAATGGAAGAATAGGAAGAATAAAAAAATACATATAGTAAATTTTGCTCATGGCTTACCTGAATCATCAAAGTTCAGCAGCACGACAAAGGTAGATTAAATGCATAAAAATATTAGTTTTATTTAAAATTTCATTATTGGAGGTTTGCAAAGTACTCAGATTTTTGCTTTTGACTGATTTTATTAATTTTGAGGAGTACTGAATCTTTATTGTGCAAGGGAGATGAATAAATGCTCACATTTAGTCTAGAACTACAATAACCATCATGTTTACACACAACGCCTCTGCACTTACTCTCAACAAGAGGGCAGGAGAGCTGTCAGTCAAATAAATGTAAAAAAGTTACTTACTTGTACTTGTACTTGTAATGCGTTACCCCCACTGATCTAAAAACTACAGTGACTATAACTACAGTACTATCTACTAATCTATATAGTATTTTGTCTCTCCCTCTTTTGCAAAGACAGTAGGCCCATCACTCAATCTGACATGAACTCCTCCACCAGTATATGCATAATCTGTAATCAAGCATGATTTTTTTATAGCTGTTACTAAAAGAGTGCATGGAAGCAAGGAAATCTGACATTTGAAGGAGGAGTTCACATGATAACGTTTTGATTTGTAGCCTAGAAATAAAGAAAAATGTAAGGATGAAAGCGTTCATCCCAGGAATAACGTTTCCTAGTTAAAAAACGCCCTCTGTGGCCTGTTGCACAAAGCCGGTTTAGGTTTTAACCAAGTGGCAACCTCCCCCAGTTTGTCTTGAAGCCAATACGGAAGTGACTTAAATTCATCGACTGGCCACTAGAGACAGGCTCCAGAAGAGAGCAGAATCTCATTGAGCCCCATGTTAAAATGCCAAACTTTACAGCAGAATAAAACAAGTTTACAGCCTGGTTCAAATTGTGTTTTTTGTCTATACGGCTCATTTTGCCCTTCATGACAACTGTGAGGGGGGTGAATTTTTACAACTCATTCGTTTACATAATATAAAGCCTTAAAGTTCTGCATAATTAAGGGCGTGGCCACTTTGAGTGACAGATGGATAACCTACTTGGACAATCTGCTGTCTGCTAGTCATCGCGTCACCTCAGCTCCGCCCACGTCCCGCCTTTTTGCCCATTTTCTGCTATCCGGGAGGGACTCTCGATCCTACATTACGTTTCAAAACGGCTCTTCAGAATCCTATGGGTGATGTCACGGACACTACATCCATATTTGTTTACAGTCTATGGTTTTAACCCAGGGTAAGTTTGCGGTTAGATTGAACTCTAGAGTTAGAGATTGCAAACCCAAACTGGACCAATCAGCTGCAAGTAAAGATGCAATAAAGCCACACCCCCTGTATCTCTCGTTCCAAATTAAAGCAGTTTATAGTAAAAAAAAACTTTAGAGACAAAATTACTCATCTTTTGGTGCTAATTATTTATTATATTTATATTATATGAATTATAATTCCTTTTAATTCATATAATAATTCATATAATTATTATATTAATTGACAGGTAGCCAAATATTAATATAAATATAATATATGCATTCATAATTCTTTTAAACAACGTTTATTTATTTGAGCTCTTTGGTGACCCAAGTATTAGGCATATTTCTTTGATTCACATCATGCATTGATATAGTCGGATATTCTTTCAGCTGCCTTCTCAAACTTTTGCTGCAGCAGCAGTGTTTATTCCTGCTTTGTAAACGCATTTAATTTCATGATAATTTTCAAAATGATCTCTCAATCTTCAGAAGAGAAGTGAATTGCGCCTTTTCTCTTGCGAGAAGTGAATCCAACGGACACTGTGATTGGCTGTTTACCGTACGTGTCACACTTTCAGGGGCACTGCATGCGCTTCAGAGTTAATCGCAAACTCTGGATTAAACCTGAGTTGACAGAGAACGTTTATATCAAGCTTTGAGAGACCGTTGAATTTATCTGGATTTGTCAACTCTAAACTTACTCTGAAACTCAGCTAGCTTCATGCAACAGGCCTCTGATGTCGTGTTTACCACTGGGCATTTCGGTAATAATGTTGATACCCAAATTCCCGCAAGGGGGTAATCCAGCCCCTGGAAAGCGTACCTTCCATAGGCGCGGCCATTGCTAACCAAGCCATCACCTGCTGTAAGCATCCCATTGACTCCCATTCATTTTGGCCTCACTCTGACAGTGAATATCTTTACATCTGAGGCGTTTAAAGACGTTTGAGGCGTTTGTTTTATTTCTAAACAAACACGACAATGTATAAAAGGCTCCATTACCTTGAATCTTACACTATCGCCCCGTTGAAGCTGTTTTTGTAAAATATAGGCTAACGATTGCGTCATAACCACGCGACTGTGTCGCATTGTTGAGCAAATTACCGTATAGGCCCAAGGAGAAGCTCGTAGGCAATCTTTTACTGTCTATGAGGCAATCGGGGGGACGTGGAGGCATAAACGCTGATAGAGATGTTGCAGATCCTGCTTCATTCATCAAAAGTTGCTCCTGCTCACCCTCTCTGTCTCTGCAAGATTCGATGATTCAGATTTCACTTTGCACAACTACTAGAAGATTTGCCACTGTCAGACAGGTTGCTCACGTCACATCTACGTCGTCAAGCTCAGTCCGAGGCTGCGCAGTACGCTCAGCCATCAGGAAGTGAGTGCTTCTATCTGACTTCAGTTTTCTCCGTTGAAGTCTATGGGGTCGCTCTTGCCATTTCTTTTACTGTCTATGAATTCCCGAGATGGGCATGCCACTTTAAACATGGTGGCGGGGAGAACTACTGATGTGACAGGTTTGATTTATTCGTTTTCCTCCCAAAACAGTTAGGTCGTCATGCCATTAAAGTCCTCATGAAATCAAAATTGACCATATATACTTTGTTAGCGCAAATTGCTAGTTTTGTGGTGAACAATCCATCCGTGCAAGGAGATCCGCATCAAAAAAAATTTGGGTTGGGGGAAACAAACCACGCCCTCTGTTCTGCTCATTTAGTATTCCGTTTCTCTCGTAAATACGTCAAATCACTGAAATAAAGTCGTTTGCAACTTCCGGTTCACTGGGACTTTAATGTAGTGCATATTTACATGATCACTTGAAGCGTAGGCTATTGTATGTTTTATACAAAGCGAACATAGCCTGCATTTGACCGAGCAGAAATAGGACTATCTGCAGGATAGAATCGTAAATGTTTGGTTGTCAGTGCATGTGACACCCCTGCTGAAAAATCCAGCTAAAACCAGCCTAAGCTGGTTGGCTGGTCTTAGCTGGTTTAAGATGGAAGTAGCTGGTTTTAGCAGGCTGGCTAAACTGGTCTCCCAGCCTGATTTAGCTGGTCAAGCTGGTTTTAGCTGGTCTCCCACCCTGGCTTATCTGGTCAAGCTGGTCTTCCAGCCTGGTTTAGCTGGTTTTCGTTGGTCTCCCAGCCTGACTTAGCTGGTTAAGTTGGTCTTCCAGTCTGGACAAGTTGGTGGCCAGCTGCTTTTAGCTGGTCTCCCACCCTGGCTTATCTGGTCAAGCTGGTCTTCCAGCCTGGTTTAGCTGGTTTTAGCTGGTCTCCCAGCCTAACTTAGCTGATGAACATTGTACCTAATTACAAATTAATCAGATTACATGGTCCATATACAGATATAAATTATTTGTCTAAACACCCAGTGTCAGAAAAAATAGGGACAGTCAGGCAGCCTGACCAGCTAAGACCAGCCTGACCAGCTAAAACCAGCAATTACCCGCTAAGACCAGCCTGACCAGCTAAAACCAGCTAAGACCAACAATATCCAGCTAAGACCAGTTTGACCAGCCTGACCAGCTAAAACCAGCTAAGACCAACAATATCCAGCTAAGACCAGTTTGACCAGCCTGACCAGCTAAAACCAGCTAAGACCAACAATATCCAGCTAAGACCAGTTTGACCAGCTAAGACCAGCCTGACCAGCTAAAACCAGCTAAGACCAACAATATCCAGTTAAGACCAGTTTGACCAGCTAAGACCAGCCTGACCAGCTAAAACCAGCTAAGACCAACAATATCCAGCTAAGACCAGTTTGACCAGCCTGACCAGCTAAAACCAGCCTGACCAGCTAAAACCAACAATTACCCGCTAAGACCAGCCTGACCAGCTAAAACCAGCTAAGACCAACAATATCCAGCTAAGACCAGTTTGACCAGCTAAGACCAACAATATCCAGCTAAGACCAGTTTGACCAGCTAAGACCAGCCTGACCAGCTAAAACCAGCTAAGACCAACAATATCCAGCTAAGACCAGTTTGACCAGCTAAGACCAGCCTGACCAGCTAAAACCAGCCTGACCAGCTAAAACCAGCAATTACCCGCTAAGACCAGCCTGACCAGCTAAGACCAACAATATCCAGCTAAGACCAGTTTGACCAGCTAAGACCAACAATATCCAGCTAAGACCAACAATATCCAGCTAAGACCAGTTTGACCAGCTAAGACCAACAATATCCAGTTAAGACCAGTTTGACCAGCTAAGACCAGCCTGACCAGCTAAAACCAGCTAAGACCAACAATATCCAGCTAAGACCAGTTTGACCAGCTAAGACCAGCCTGACCAGCTAAAACCAGCCTGACCAGCTAAAACCAGCAATTACCCGCTAAGACCAGCCTGACCAGCTAAAACCAGCTAAGACCAACAATATCCAGCTAAGACCAGTTTGACCAGCTAAGACCAACAATATCCAGCTAAGACCAGTTTGACCAGCTAAGACCAACAATATCCAGCTAAGACCAACTATATCCAGCTAAGACCAACAATATCCAGCTAAGACCAACAATATCCAGCTAAGACCAGTTTGACCAGCTAAGACCAACAATATCCAGCTAAGACCAACAATATCCAGCTAAGACCAGTTTGACCAGCTAAGACCAACAATATCCAGCTAAGACCAGTTTGACCAGCTAAGACCAGCCTGACCAGCTAAAAAAAAATCAAAACCCCTCTAAAACCAGTCTGATAAACCAGCTATGACCAGGCTGGGAGACCAGCCAAAACCAGCCTGACCACCTTAGGCTGGTTTAAGATGGATTTTTCAGCAGGGACTACATGTTGGTTTTAATCAGATTTTCCCAATAAATAGGCAAGAACCTGCTGCACCTCCAAGATTCCTGTTCATTCCGACAACAAAGCACTTGAATGCAACAAGCTCGTAATCACGATTTCTGGAGTTGGAATCATTAAATGTATGATAGCATGTGAAGGCAGCATTAATGGTCTCAGAGACGCGCCTCTCTATAGTTGTCAGCCACCTTCATCCGCTAGGGGGCAGACGCGCAAATCCTGTGCTGACTCACGCACTCACCCTCTTCTTCTCTGTTTATCATCATCCTTCACTTCCTCTACGAAATCATGGCGGTCCACGGCCCGGTCGTGAAAATCCACCCGGTGGTTTTGGCATCGATCGCGGACTCATACGAGCGTAGGAATGAGGGAGCAAGTCGTGTGATCGGCACATTACTAGGTGGGTCGTGTCATTTCTCTGAGTAAAATCCTAAACAGCTGCGTTTAATAAAGACAACAGAAGCGTCGGTTTTGTCTCGTGAAGCATGTGTTGTAGTGGAGCAGGGGGGCTGGAGTGCGTGAGAGAGCGCATCCGCCGCACTAAGTTAAAAGATCTGCATCACTTAACTGGTTTAATTTGTGTGTCTCACAGGAACAGCAGACAAGCATTCAGTTGAAGTCACCAACTGCTTTTCTGTTCCTCACAATGAGTCTGAAGATGAGGTGAGATCATCCCACTCACCCCTCAATAGCAATAGGCTACAGTGATGTATAACTTACATGGTATACCATGGTACTTTGATATATGTCCCTCACCCGAGAGAGAACTTAGAAAAAGCATAGTAACACTTAATTTTACAGTGTCATTGTTACATGTAACATGTACCTATCATAGTAATAACAGTAAATTATAAACAATTACATGCAACTAAACATCAACCAAATCCTATTCTGACCCTAACCTTATAATAAGTATATTTAGTTCATTAATATTACTTAGTACTTAAATATTTAATTTCACTGTAACAAAATGACACCTTAAAATATAGTGTAACTCATGTAAATATCATTGTACATTGAATTTCAAAAACATCATCCTTCAAACGCAAAGCTAACAACACCCCAAAGTGACATCATCTTTATTTACAATGTGTGTGTCACAGGTGGCTGTTGATATGGAGTTCGCCAAGAACATGTATGAGCTTCATAAGAAGGTTTCACCGAGTGAAGTCATTATTGGATGGTATGTGGCCGCTCATGCTAATGAATGTAATATTCTTAGTTTTTCTAAGGATTAATTTCAAAGCAGTGCTGTTAGTAAACTAAAAAATGTTACTTGAAATAAAATAAATGTTAACTTAAATAAAAATGAAACACACATACATATACATATATTTCCATGTAACTAAAATAACACTTTTACAGTAGAAAGGCTTGAAGACTTCAGCCGGTCATTATGGTGACATAGTTGTCTTAAAATGCAAACAAAAAGAAAGTGTCCCAATTTGCATAATATCCATCCTAAATAGTCTTTGAAATTTGGATTGGTTGTTTGCACGTGACGTCACTGCTGTACCGCAAAATGCAGATGGAGGGCAGGAAGTGATTTTCTACATAGGAATCACTAACACACACTCAAAATGCCTATGTTTTGCATTGTTTATTGTTGCTCAAATCGATCAAACCGAGAAACCACAGAGCTTTTATCCTTTACGTAACTTCTATCATTTTACTTTAAAAGTTGTCTCCTTTAATGTCGTTTTGCGTCTGCTGATACTGAACTTAATACGGACACAGGCTTACTTTGGTTTTTGACTTGGTTAAATATTCACATTCTTCTTGGTACCGTTTGCAGTTTAGAAAATATGTTTTATTTCATTGCATGTCCATTTGATGTTTTCACTGAAGTTTTGAAGAATTTGGTTCACAATGTTGATCTGGTTAGTTACCGTAAAAACCGTGTCATGCGCCGCTGCTTCAGCATCATTATATGGTAAATGTGTCCAAATACAAAATTTGTTAAACAAGCTGACAGAAGTCGATCTATTTCTTTGTTGGAAAGATGTAAATGTACTGAAACTTCATGCAGCAGAGTCGAAGATGGTCACATTCAGCGGACAGTGTATTTTTAAAAATATATATATTTATTTCAACAAATGACAATCAAAGTCACACAGTTTTGAAGTGGCTGCGTGCAAGTTAAGTGAGAATCATACTGGCAAATGTAATGTCACTTATTAAACCAAACAAAATACAGAACCTTAAAAAGCAATGTGATTATTTAATTGAGTGATAGGCAGTAGGTTTAATCAGTGACATTATTACTAGATTTGCTCACCTCCTCAACCTGTGTTTTTACACCTGGAAAAGTGTATTATATTGTCCAGTTTTCCACCTGAAAGATGGTGTGAGTTCATATGGCAATTCTCGATGCAACATGAATGACCAACAATGGTGACATTTTTCACGATTACGAGTCGACAGAAAATCAAAATAACCTAAACTCACTAGCAGAAAGGCAGCGCGATATAAACAAACCAGACCAGAACTGAACAGCGTGACGGCAGCTTCACATTCTCTAACTTAGTTATATCAACCGTCTCGATTGAAGGTAAGTCTTGCAATTCAGAAGAAAATCGCTCCTTTTCATAACATAAGAATCACGCCCAACATATGTTGTGATTTTTCTGTTTATAGCTTTCTAAACCAGCACTTTACGGACTTTCCTCCATCTCGTCCATTCTGTTTTCCACTTCCTGCCCTCCATCTGAATATCGCGCGTCATCAGAACCACGTGATTGCAAACAAGCTATTAGTGTGTCCCAAATCCCAGTGTTTTGAAATGGTCTACTGCAGATCCATACACACTCTTAACGGCTAATATTGCCATCAACCAATTGCATGAGGATTTGATTAGAACTACAAAAACGAATAAAAGACTTGTGATTTAATAATCAGTATCTAACCTGATGAAAATATATTTATCCACATATTTCATCTGCAACAACATTGTGAACTTAAAGATCTGATAAAGATACATTTGGTCATTAACATTTAAATGCATCATTCGTTATGCAAACACATGAGGAGAGTTCTCAGCATGAAAGACACATGACTGGCAGATCAATGTGCTACTACATTTCTGTCCGATATGGTAGTAAATTAAATTAAGGGTGCTTTCACATCTCTAGTTCGGTTTATTTGGTCCGAACCAAGGGCAAATAATTATACATTGTAGCATTTTAAAGCTTTTTTGGTTCCTTTTCACACCACACTGACTGCTTTGGTCCGAACCAGTTGAAACGAACCAAAATGCAGTCACATGACAACATCCACATCACTCATTGACCATGGCGTATTTCCTAAACTGCAACTGCACAAAATGCAAACAAAGCACCCGAGTGCGATTGCTGCTTTCACACCTGACCAAACGAACCGCACCGAAGGGGAAAACGAACTCTAGTACGATTCAACCGAACTAAATGAGGCAGGTGTGAAAGCACCCTAAATTGATAGGACAGTTTATACAGTGACAGGACGCACTTAACTAAGCAAAGACATGACAAATTGGGATGCAGCAATAAGTATATTCTTCTGTTTTGAAGGTATGCCACAGGATATGACATCACAGAGCACTCCGTTCTGATCCATGAGTATTACAGCAGAGAGGCTCCAAACCCCATTCACCTCACAGTGGACACAGCACTGCAGAGCAACAAAATGAACATCCGTGCCTACGTCAGGTATTATCATCTGGACAAAGGTAGATACTTTTTTGCTGCTGATCTGATGTCCTCTGCTGCATTAACCGCTTTTATTTGTTTGTGCTGTTAGTTCACAGATGGGCGTCCCGGGCAAGACAGTCGGTGTCATGTTCACCCCACTGACAGTCAAGTACATTTACTACGACACAGAGCGCATTGGAGGTCCGGTTCCCACTTATAAACATTTGAATTGAATGTCTTTACTGGTTTACACAATATTTGGGACGTGGCATTTGCATATTTTAAGACAAGCTTGTTTTCTTTTGAGCACATTCTTATAATGGATTAAACACATCTCTCTCTATAGTTGACCTTCTACAGAGGACTCGTGCATCTCCCAGTCGCACCAACGGACTGACCACAGACCTGGCCCAGGTTGGCTGTGCAGCAGGACGCATACAAGAAATGCTGACCACAGTGCTCGCATACATAGAAGATGTGCTGGTCAGTGTCTGTTTGGGACAAAATGTGTTTTCTATAATGTGGTTTCATGTGGCCTCTTTTGTCATTTTTTTTTTTCATAAATGTGAAATTTACACTTTTGGTTTTAATAAAAAGAGGTATATTTCCGTGCATTAGGTCTCAATATAATAAACCTGCTGCTATTAATGTTAATCAAGCAACAAAAAAAAGTAATTACTCACTGCTTATGACTGATTAACTTTTATAGCTTTAATAATCCATTTATTTATATTTAATACAGCAGTGATGTTTTACATTTGATTATTCATTTTATGTATTTCTTACTTGAAAGCTTCTGTAAAATAGATATTAAATAGAAATCACCAGTGCTTTACAATTTTTTCTTATATTTTATTTGTTCTGTTATTGCATCTTTGTTCTTATTTTTAATAGCAAAGATAAAATAACATAAATATATTGTGATTTATTAATATAATAATTATTACTAATAAAGGATTTGGAGGAAAAGATGCGTTGATCTAATAAGTACATATATTATTTTAAAAAAAAGTGTGTCTGTATATATATTTATTTTTTTACCAGTATTGTTTAATGTCTGCAACTTTCTTTTTTTTCTAGTCTGGTAAAGTGATGGCAGATAACAGTGTTGGTCGTTTCCTGATGGATCTTGTGAACAAAGTTCCCAAGATCACTGCTGAAGACTTTGAGAGCATGCTGAACTCCAACATTAATGTGAGTGACATTCAGTATATGATATGATATCATATATATATTTGACGTGCTTTAATATCAGGGTTCATGAACAAATGGAATTTTTTTTTTAAATTTTGTTTTCCATGTCTGGAAACATCATAGAAATTCTTATAATGAACATGAATGCACAGTTATTTATTTATTTTTGTTCAATTTCATCTGCTATTCACAAAATGGTCTTTAAAGCTACACTGTGTGATATTTTCCCCCATCTAGCGGTGAAAGGGTATATGACCATCCAGTAAATATTAGTTTCTTTTCCTCCCATTTTCGTTTTAACTCCTACGGTGGCCGATTTAGTCCAAGATTAACATGGCTTCCAGTTCGATCCAGCAATCCCCCTCTTCACATTCACCATCGAGTTGTAACACGTGTGTCCGGGTGAAAAATACAGATAGCTCACTCAACGCAACTGGAGTCGATGCAAACACGGAGGCGATTGGCATCAAACAGCCCGCACTTTATTCCCCGTGGAACCCCCCACAAGAGTCCGGCACAAACTCCACTTCCGTCCACAGCATTACCCAACAAAACAAAAATAAATGAATGTTAGCAACAGAAGACAGAAAATAATCCGCACACATGGGAGCTCGAGGCGCAGTGCACACACACACACACACACACACACACACACACACACACACACACACAGAACGCAGGCGCTCCAACCGGGGCGAACGCTCTTAAAGGGGCCACACTATTTTCCTACTCGTTACAGAGTGTTAAAACGCGAAAGGCGAAGCTTGAATTTACGGGTATGTCCCTCTTTGGTTAATGTACTTTCAAGATGGAGGGGCAACATGGCGACCCCCATTCGAACCCCTTACCCGTATGTATTTTCAATGGCATATTATAAACTTACAAGAATACTTTATTACTTGAAAGAAGTAAATATACATTAATGAGCACATATATATTTTTGAAAGAACTAAGTGTTTTCAGCTAAGAATAAACTAAAAAAGTTACACAGTGTAGCTTTAAAGGCCAGTTCATACGGCACGAGTCACCGACAGACACTGACCAACACAAAGAGTGACTAGATTACAGTACATCAATTCTCAGACATTTCATGACCTGACAAACGCAGGTTCAACATGTTCAGGCAGCGAAAATGAGTGCAGACTAGCGCACCGTTTGGTCTGTGTCTGGGAGTGCAGTGTGTTGGTCTGCGTAAATAAAAAAATCTTTCACAAATAACTGGTAAATTAAAAAAAAATGAGGAACTGTCTTTCAGATTAAATTAAAGTTGTGTTCCTGTGCTTCTGTTTCTTTGCAGGATCTGTTGATGGTGACCTACCTGGCGAATCTCACTCAAGCTCAGATCGCGCTCAACGAGAAACTAGTTGTTCTGTGATCTGAAATGAAAATGAATTAAAATGTTTGTCATTCCAACAATCTGTGTGATGAGTTGTTTAAAACAGTGCTTGAATATATGAGAGCTTGAGAGATAAAAATATATAAATAAATAAATAAAAGAAAAACAAAGTAACTTCAATGCTATTATTTTAATTATATCATATTTATATGAGCAGAAACCTGACAGAAAAGCACAAACGTTCACAGGTGGTCAGAACTAACCGGTCGACGGACAACGTGGGCTACGTAACGCTCGTCCTTTTATGACGTCATCGGGAAGACCACAGATGGAAAGATGGCTGCGTTTCGCTGTCGGCGAGACCCGTGCGGCTTTATTTGTCTCATTTTAACTTATTTCAGCGTCTTTTACGCCGACTATGTTGTCGTTCAGTATGTCCTGATCCCCGCGTATTCTGGAAGGTGAGTACCGTTTAAACAAAGCCCCGAAGAGCCAGCGTTTTGTTCACGTAACGAATCACGGGATCAACGCTCTTTGATTGAAACATTTTATAATCACCCGTAGCAACAGCCGTTTAAAAGACTTGTTCGTGCTGTTAGTTATCAGCGTTCTGATGTTTTTTTCCCGTAAAAGTGCGTTCACAGTGCGTTTGAACTACTAGCACTAGTGTGTGATTGTCAGACACCGCTGTAGTGGGCATCATTCAACGAGTGTTTACTACACTTTCAGTCTGTTAAACTATAGTCTAAGGTTTCTCACCTGAAGTGAACAAGCCATATAAGACTCTAATGTATATATGATATACCACTCTCCCATGTCTTTTTTTGTACGTGTACCGGCGTGGTAACGTTAGTCTTTTAATAGTTTTGGAGTAACGTGAATAATTTAGGGTGACCACCTGTCCCACATTTTGCTACACATATAGGGTAATAACGTCAAAGATCAAATCAAATCACTTTATTGTCACACAGCCATATACACAAGTGCAACAGCAGGTGAAATTCTTAGGTGCAGTCCGAGCAAACATAGCAGTCATGACATGACATGTACAACATTTAAAGCAACAACAGATTACACATCTGATGCGCACACAATTACTCACAGCACAGTATACACTACAATAAACAATAAATAATTTACACAATGTGAGTGTAGTTCTCACAGCTTTAAACAATATACACATACTTACAATATACATATACTTTAAACAATATACACTAAACATACATTAAACAATAACAGTATACATTAAGCTATAGTAATAATATACAATGTACAGTATACAATATGTTCACAAATAGAAATCCGATGTACAATAGGTGCTATATGATAAATAAATGTGTATATAATGTGTGTGTATCTCCAGTGGTTTGTGCTGAGTGATATTCTGTCCAGTGTGTGTTATGATCCTGATGGATCAAGAGTTAAGGAGTCTAATTGCTTGTGGGAAGAAGCTGTTCTGGAGATGACAGATAAAACATAAGTTCCACATGCACGGTAAAACACATTTAACGGGATAGTTCACTTAAACTCAAGTTGTTCCAAACTTGTTTGAATGTCTTACTTCTACTGAACACAAACGATGATATTTTGAAGAATGTTGGTAACCAAACAGTTAATGAGCCCCATTGACTTCCCATAGGATTTTCCCCCATGGTGCCATCAACGGTTTGGTTACCCATATTCTTCAAAACATCTTCAGTAAGTTATGACAGAATTGTTAAATTTTGGAATCCTTTTAATGTTTGTATTGTCTAGCAAAGGAGCAATAACCTAGTCGTTAGACTCTCTACTTGAGGACATTTTAGTATACAATGTGATGTACTTGTTAGTCTTTAATATTCAGTTAATTGTATTTAGTATACTGAAATTACATTGTAGGCCTATCTCTCAACCATGGGGAAACTGAGTGCCAATAGTTCCAATTAACGAGGTGTATTAGTGATTTTAAAACATGTTATAATTTAGTGTTACTACAAATAGGCTTTCCTTGTTTTTCCATTATTTTAAATGAGCATTACTGCTATGTCCTGACAGAAGAAAGAGTTAAAAAAACAAAAACAAATATATCCTCATTGCATTTTCTTTTCTTTTTTGCACGTGTCAGTCACAACAATTATGTCAACCAAATTTCACAATGTCAAGATATTGTTTGTTTATTATTTATTTAAATTTTCCTATTCGTAGCTAGCAACACCAGGAAACAAATTACTACTGGATACATATGTAATATCCAAAATATTTTCTGGCTATGGTTTTAATGATTATGGTATTTCAGCATGTAAGTGTCTGTTTTCGTTCTTTGTGTTTAGTGTATGGTGCACTCTCCATGGATCTGTGTTCAATGTTATTCTGTTACTACTTCTGGCGTGCCATTCAAAAGCAGTGTTCTCCGACCCTGGTGAGTGTCCTGAAACTTGACATTGCTTTGTCTTATTTAATGGATCAAACATGTTTTCTCCTGGTTTCATTCATACACTCTAGACTGATTGTGTTTTAACCCTATAAGTCTGCTGTATCGTATTTGTTACATGAATTTCCAAGCCTCCTAAATGAAAAGCCTCCTAAAACAACTTTGCTGTAAAACCTGTTGTTCACAATCTTCTACATGCCTTCTGCCATCTGATTGATAATTATTTTTTGAGCATGCAAAATTATTAGCCTACAGTTCTAAAAATGTCCATCTTCAGGTTGTGGTACACATGTCTTGCTATGAAATCCTTAATGATTCTTATAAAGTAAACATAAGAATAACACAGTTACAACTACATAACTTTGATCATAAAATTAAGCATTTAATAAATATAATATAACTATGATGTATTGGAAGATATACAGTATAGTGACAACTGATTATTATATGCTGTCTGTATTTAATTTGCTAACCTGTTAAGAAGTTTAATTGATATGCATTGCAAGCTATATAAATAACGTCTGTACCAAAGTGAACACTTTTGCTCTGTTATGGCCTCTCAATATTTTTTTTCTCCTTGAATGTGAGCCCCATTTTGTTTCTATATCATACTACATGGTCCATAAAAGCCTGATGCATCAAACATGATACAGAACTTAAAACACAAACTTAAACACAAAATATATACACTCACCTAAAGGATTATTAGGAACACCATACTAATACTGTGTTTGACCCCCTTTCGCCTTCAGAACTGCCTTAATTCTACGTGGCATTGATTCAACAAGGTGCTGAAAGCATTCTTTAGAAATGTTGGCCCATATTGATAGGATAGCATCTTGCAGTTGATGGAGATTTGTGGGATGCACATCCAGGGCACGAAGCTCCCGTTCCACCACATCCCAAAGATGCTCTATTGGGTTGAGATCTGGTGACTGTGGAGGCCATTTTAGTACAGTGAGCTCATTGTCATGTTCAAGAAACCAATTTGAAATGATTCGAGCTTTGTGACATGGTGCATTATCCTGCTGGAAGTAGCCATCAGAGGATGGGTACATGGTGGTCATAAAGGGATGGACATGGTCAGAAACAATGCTCAGGTAGGCCGTGGCATTTAAACAATGCCCAATTGGCACTAAGGGGCCTAAAGTGTGCCAAGAAAACATCCCCCACACCATTACACCACCACCACCAGCCTGCACATTGGTAACAAGGCATGATGGATCCATGTTCTCATTCTGTTTACGCCAAATTCTGACTCTACCATCTGAATGTCTCAACAGAAATCGAGACTCATCAGACCAGGCAACATTTTTCCAGTCTTCAACTGTCCAAATTTGGTGAGCTTGTGCAAATTGTAGCCTCTTTTTCCTATTTGTAGTGGAGATGAGTGGTACCCGGTGGGCTCCTCTGCTGTTGTAGCCCATCCGCCTCAAGGTTGTGCGTGTTGTGGCTTCACAAATGCTTTGCTGCATACCTCGGTTGTAACGAGTGGTTATTTCAGTCAAAGTTGCTCTTCTATCAGCTTGAATCAGTCGGCCCATTCTCCTCTGACCTCTAGCATCAACAAGGCATTTTTGCCCACAGGACTGCTGCATACTGGATGTTTTTCCCTTTTCACACCATTCTTTTTAAACCCTAGAAATGGTTGTGCGTGAAAATCCCAGTAACTGAGCAGATTGTGAAATCCTCAGACCGGCCCATCTGGCACCAACAACCATGCCACGCTCAAAATTGCTAAAATCACCTTTCTTTCCCATTCTGACATTCAGTTTGGAGTTCAGGAGATTGTCTTGACCAGGACCACACCCCTAAATGCATTGAAGCAACTGCCATGTGATTGGTTGATTAGATAATTGCATTAATGAGAAATTGAACAGGTGTTCCTAATAATCCTTTAGGTGAGTGTATATTTTAATATTTTGTTTAAAGGTTCAAAAAAACTGTTCCAATTAAAAGAATAGATTTTTCTGACTACTATTTCAAATGTCAGGCATTACAGGGTTAATCAATGTAAACCTTTACCATTTGCCATTACAGGAATGGTTCCTCTACCTGAGACGGCCATTGACTTCTCTGACTTGAGGTCCCAGTCCAACCGTCTAAATGACAGAGTGAGTGTCGCTAATTTGTCTACCAGCGTTACTATATTTAAGTTGTATATGTGTTGTGTAATTATAATTTTTTTTTGTTTTTGCAAAAATGTAATTTTTCTGTTTATGTTGTAGTTATTGATTTCATAGTGGCCATTTCAGCTTGTTCACATACTTTGTGTTGTGCGCAGAGTGTGTGTATGCAAGCAAGCAAACCCTGCATCTTATTTCACAGTGCATTTTCTCTGTGATATGTCTTTCATCATTGCGTTGGTTCTCATTAGGGCTGTGAGGGCTGGACAGTGTGCAGTCGCTGTGAGACGTATCGGCCTCCTCGAGCCCATCACTGCAGAGTTTGTCAGCGCTGCATCAGGAGAATGGACCATCACTGCCCGTGGTCAGTCTCTCCTCGTTCTATCGTGTGATCAACTTTATCTGTCGTTTCTGGCTGTGTATAAAATAGCATAAGTTTATGTAATGGGTTCCACTTTATATTAAGTGTCTTTAAAGAGGATCTATTATGCCCTTTTACAAAGTCTAGATTTTGTTTTTGGGGTCTACTAGAACAGGTTTTCATGCTTTAATGTTAAAAAAACACCTTATTTTTCACATATTTGACTGTTGCTGCACCTCTCTTCTCAGTAACGCTCTCTGTTTAATTCCGGTCTCTATGAAGCCTCTCTTTCCAACAAGCATAATATGCTCTGATTGGTCGATTGGTCAACAAGCGTGATTCGGAAATGTCACGTCCATTACCATAACTGTGAGTTTCAACACAGTACTAACGCAACTATTATTTTCTTGGGTGCGAATCATGATTGTAGCAGGAAGGAAACGCAGGTCTATAATCGAGGCATTTAGGTCCTCTTAAACTACTATATAATAACATTTCAATTACTTGAAGCACAACTTTATGTGCAGCACATTGGCTTTTTTAAATTTGGCATGTGATTTACTTGGGCTGTGTGAAAGTGTGGGACAGAGCCTGAAAGTGAGTTGTCAACCCTGCCTTAGCTCTTAACCCACCCTTAAACCTAGTTACCATACCACCAACATGAGCACAATAAGTAATTTTTTTTTAACTACATAGTAGTTAGACACCTAATATAAAGTGTGACCGTTACACTTTTTGTCATGATCTGTGCAGTTTCATATGTGTTTACTCTTTTATAGGATCAATAACTGTGTTGGAGAGCTCAATCAGAAATACTTTATACAGTTCCTCTTCTACACAGGTGAGTTTTAAGAACATGGGTGTTCAAACCTGCTTCTGGAGGACCTCTGTCCTGCAAAGTTTAGTTCCAACTTGCCTCAACACACCTGTCTGGAAGTTTCTAGTATGTTTAGTACAAGGGTGTCTAATCCTGCTCCTGGAGGGCCTCTGTCCTGCAGAGTTTAGCTCCAACCCTAATCAAACACACCTGAACCAGCTACAAGGTCTTAATAGACCAGGAGTGTTCAAAGTTGATCCTGGAGAGCCACTGGGCAAATTCCAATTGGAAGTGAGCATCCTTATGCCCTGCTCACTCCGAAGGGCAGAACATGGCCATCAATTATTAAATTACCTCCTTGAAGTGACCATTGCATGTTCCCTTCACTAACGGACCTGTGGATGGGCCCTTCGGAAAGGTGTTCAATTGTTCACTTTTGTTTAGAATGCTCCTACAAATGACATCCCCTTATCGAAGTGCCCTTCAATTTGAAGGGACAGCCATTTGTAGTGGTGTCTGAAACCATAGTGGACGTTATCGAGTGCAATCATTTAATCCCATAATGCATCACCACTGCGATAATGAGAGTGCAATTGACGTATGCTCATCGGCTAGAGAATACCCATAATGCACTGTGAGACCTTTGAGTTTTTGTGTGTGTGTGTTTTTATGATATGATGATAGATTTTGTCAAATGAAACGGTAAAATGCTCATGAAGTGACTGGAGATGAGGTTCATGCATTCGTGTCCTCATCAAGCCTGCAGCACTCGTGTTAAAAACGGAAGCAGACGTGCCTTGATCGCCCCCAGGCGGTTGGTCCCAGTATAGCTCTTAACCCCCGCCCCTCAGTGTATTCTAATGGACGCGAGACAAACTAAACAATCAAATTACACTTCATATATTTTTTTCCCAAAGTTGGTTTCTGTTATTTTAGGCAGTTTTTATCACACTGATTTAATTTCAAGTGTTCGCTTTTTAAATATGTTTAGTTTTAGTTAGTTATTTGATGCTATAAAAACAGGGCGTGTGAGGTCATGATTAACAGCTGTGATTGACGGCTTCTCTGACTGAAGTCGTCACTGAAGCACAAACAAACTTTTTTCAGGATTTTTGAGAGGAGATTGGAGCTTTAGCTTTAATTTCTACATTTCCGTAACTGTTTATTTCACACCGACATAATGAATTGTTCTGCATCTGCGAGAGTATAGACAGGCTTTTGATATCGCAGCGCTACTTCCTGCTCTCTAATGCGCAGACTCGGTCCCAAATCTGCACAAGATGTCAGCGCCATATTCTGACTTCTGGAGGCTTCACTTTTCTTCAGCGGAAGAGAATGAAGTCGCGTCGTCCATATTTTTTTGCACGGTCTATGGTCCTCATATATTGAGGTGGCAGAGGCTGAAGTTTCAGTGTGTGAGGTAAATGAAACCGCGCGTCTACTCTGCACCATTCTTCTTCACCAGTCTTTTTGCGGCTTAATATTCACAGACACTAGTATATATTGCAATTGGATTTAAATGTACTGACCTACGTTTTTTTTATTCATCAAAACTTTGACAAATTCTGTGACATTCCGCGTTATGCAGTAAATTACGTTTTTATGACTGGATTCCATCTGCGTTTTCCGCATCGCTGAAATGAATCCATATGAAAATTATTGAGTCAAGAGTAGTGAGCGTATTTTTTTTATTTTTATTTTTTTGTGTGTTTTTTTGTGTTTTGTTTGGTTAACATTAAAACGGAGACAGCAGCACAGCAGGAATATTACATTATAATCTTCGGTTATGCAACAGACTAGGGCTGAAACGATTCATCGAGTTACTCGATTAACTCGACTACAAAAATTCCTCGAGGCAAAAACTCTTCCTCAAAGCCTCGTTAAATTCCTATGACGCGCACTATACGCGCAGGGATCTGATTCACACGGACCGCTGTTCAATATTCAGGAAGCACACCATAGCGCGTGATACATTTTGAATTTATTTGGCGCGATGGTGGAGAGTAAAGATGTCCATAAACGGCAGAGAATGTCTCAAATTTGGGATCATTACATTCTTAAAAAAGAAGAGAACAAGGTGCAATGTGTCTACTGCAAAGTAGACCTGGCATTCCACAGTAGTACGACTTCAATGGTAACGTAGCCTAAGCCTAGACATTGATGTTTGCTGATTTTAATCCCATACTGTATTTGTAGCAATGTCGTGATGCGGTTTGACTAGATATGATGTTTAGCTTTAATGTTTTTAAGTAGTAAACATATTCACGTTCAATTGCAAGAGAGTATAGCCTAAAAAAAAGAACCCCTTCATACACACACACACACACGCACACACACACGCACGCACGCACCCTCATCTCTCTCATGCGTCAGTCAGACCAATCGTGGCAATGCATCACAAATGCTTAAACTTTTATGTAGCCACGCAACAATAATTTCAGCATGCATTCACTGTATACACCGGGACGTGATGTTGTGACGCGATTTTTCGATTGGATGCTTCACCTAAAATGCACCGCAATGCAAGTGATCCAAGCCAAATGCAGCGTTCTATTGAAAATGAATGTATGTATTTCTGCTGTACCAAACTGCAATGAAGCAACTGGTCTGACTGGGGCGTCACTCTTCCTCACGCACGGCACGATTGCACACACACACACACACACACACACACACACACACACACACACACACACACACACACACACACACACACACACACACACACACACACACACACACACACACACAGGTTGCTAGGTTACCATAGCAAATAGGCTCACCCCAGAAATGATATATTATTTGTTAGTAGCCTAATGGTCAATGCTGCTGGTGTAGAAATCTACATAAAACAGATATTTACTTTGATGTCTGGGCTAGATTACAGCATGAAACCTGTTGTGCATATTAATAAATTAAATAGCTTTTCCTCTTCATTTTCGTTGTGCATTATTTGTTTTGGTTGTTTAAAAACACACAAAATTGTTTTATCCGATTAATCGATCGATTAAGTGCTAGATTAATCGATTACTAAAAGAATCGATAGCTGCAGCCCTACAACAGACATTATACAGCTCTGTGCCTTCACACAGTTAATTAATAAACCAGCGGTTTGTTATATCGGCCTTTTGATATCGATATGCCGATTAGTTGTAAATTGATCAAAAATCGGCTGATAAATATCGGCGGTCGGTACATCTTTAATTGGAGCTAAACTCTACAGGGCAGTGGTCCTCCAGGAGCAGGATTGGACAAAAAACAACATGGACAAAAAGGATGCCCTGCTGAATGCATATTTGATTGTTCATGTTTTTTTTTGTTCATTTTGACTTTCCATTTCTCTACTCTAATACCACATCTCTGTAGGCATGGCCAGCTTGTATTCCATGGCGCTGGTGGTGTCAGCATGGGTGTGGAGAATAAGGAATGAAAGAGAGGGAGATGGAGATAAAGAAGAGGAAGATGCTCCCAGCAAACATCTTATTGTGTAAGTTACAATGCACTACTGATGTACTGTATAATGCTTATCAATATTGATTAAGATTTATGTTCTTTTGTTTGCGTTTTGCTTCTCTCACACTGTTCATTTGTTCTGAAGGGCGCATTATATCATTCTGCTGGTGGAGTCAATACTTTTCGGAGTTTTTGTCTTGGTGATATTTTATGACCAGGTATGCTTCAACATTATATAGCTTCAGTGGGAGCATATATTTTGGACCATATGTTGACATTATTGGCTAACATTTTGAATGTATTCACATACAGCCACAGTGTTGTACTTGCATTCTTTGTTACAGTGTTTTCATGGGGAGGCTGGAATAATATTCCTTATTAAAAGATGATATTTTGTAACCAAAAAGTTACCATTTAACCTTAACTTCCATTGTATGGAGGAAAAAAACATATTTCTCAGATTATTGTTCATATATTTATTCTTCTCCACAAATGTATGGAAATTGTAGTCCTTTCAAATTAAATAATTTTAACTCAATGAATTTTAAGCAATGTTCAGCAATTGAACAGCAGTGACATAATTGTAATATTTTGTATTGTTTTGCCACTGGTCTACACTTCTACACCAGATGCGACATCTTGAGGCTATCTTGAGTAGCGTGAGTGCTTGAAGTACATCAGAAATAGAAAGGGGTAGAGCTGCATTATTAATCGTTAAAAGATCACGTTCTTGATTCATTTGCTCTGCCACTAATCAGGAGATGGCAGCTGCCATGTAAATGTACAGTATGAAACAGCTTTACAAACAGTCTTTTCAAACACACATTATCATTATTTGTGTTAACACATGTAGCATGTTGAAATACATTTACAGCTATCAAGAATTAAAGGTGCACTATGTAAAATGTTTTGCAGTAAATTATCCAAAAACCACTAGGCTGGTGTAATATATTTTGTTCATTTGAGTACTTACAATATCCAACATGTTTCTAACTAGTTGTAAATCGTGAGAAAATTGCTATTTTAACCAAGGAACCGGGACGTGTGAGGGAGTCGCCTGTCAATTGCGTCATATCGGCGTTCCCCTCGGTTTCCAGTTTTATTTTGCAGAAACGCTTTACTCTTACTGCAGTGTGAACAAGTGTCATAGCAGCCGCCGAGCGAACATGCAGAGTAACGTCATAACATTTTCAACACACTCAAATGTATCTGATATGATAAACAGAGCTGCGTTACCGCATACTCATGACCGGAAAAGCGGAAATGGCGCTGGCGACTGTGGCATAATAAAAGTCCCGCTGCTCTCGAGGCATGTGTTGCGTTCATCTTTTTAACAATTGCTCCAGTGGCTTTGCTCAGCTCCCGCAACACTCGGTCCTGCTCTGCTTCATACTACAGTAACGTTAATAATCTCATCCATGAACATGATTTCTGCCCGAGTCCTATCCTGATTCTTTTTTCCACCGACTGTGAGGTGAAGACCACATGTCCCAAGAGTCTGCTCTCAAACTTGGCGTCATCAAACTACGCCTTTGTTTTGAACAGGCGACCTCTAGTGGACGGAAAAGTTACATAGTGCACCAAATAACAGGGGATTATAGTTTATAGTTTGGGTATAAACACTGATGTCTACGGTAGTGATCAAAATAAGAGTAAAGTATTAAAGTATTTTGACACTTGTATGTATTGTATTGTGAGATGGTGGTCCAGTGGGTTAAACCATGGAACTGACACGCAGAAGGTTGCTGGTTCGATCCCAGCGGTCACCACCAGTGTGTCCTTGAGCAAGGCACTTTACTCCATGTTGCTCCAGGGGGATTGTCCCTGTAATAAGGGCACTGTAAGTCGCTTTGGATAAAAGCGTCTGCCAAATGCATAAATGTAAATGTAAATGTATTGCTTATGGTTACGCCAGGAAATGAATGTTTGAAAAGTGTTTTTCATTGAATCATTCATTTTAAATATTTATTCTCAAACTCCAATTCAGCCAATAATAGAAACAAGTCTTTATGAATGAGAAATTGACTCCATTCAATTTAGTTATTATTTAGTTCAAATGAATATATATATTAAATAGACTAAAGCAATTAACATTTTGTCAGAACCTTTAGTTTGCATGTTATTTTTTTTAGTTGTCTAATGTTTTGTCTTCTTCAGAATCGTAGGAATCATGATTCTCAATTTATCCAGAATCGTGCAGATCTCGAACGGGCTATGAGTTTACTGTCGTAAATTTGTTGCGCCGCACTGATCATTGATTATAATGGGTTCTGTCGCGCCGATCACGTCTGGTGTAGACATGGTGTAAAACACTATTCTCTTTTGGCTTTCTACACAATTTTCTTCAAATGCAAATCTTATGTAATTGTTGAAATGTAAATTTGCTTGTGATGATCTGTCATCTGTCTCTCTTTTGTTTTTGTCCCAAGCTGGTGTCCATTATAACAGATGAGACGCCCATTGAGCAGATGAGGAACAGACTAATGAAAGACAAACCCAACACCACACACATTACACACACAAGAAAGCCAAAAATTGCATTGCTGAGGGAGGTTTTTGGACGTGGTGAGTAACTATTTTTAGCATCTAGGGGGTACTCCAGAAAGCAAGGTTAACTTACTGTCACATATACCCTGAACTCTCGGTTGAACCCAAACCTTGCTTATGTTGGTTCCAAAATTCCTGTGAAAAGTTAAATCAATCAACCTCTTATTGGTAACCCAGAGTTAACATGCATGGTGAGTACATAAAGACATTGTCAATGGATAACTGATTTCAGGAATCACCATGGAAGAAGCAAGAATAAGTGCACCATACTTTTTTTAGGAGTAGTTCACATGGCTCTGGGGGGTTAATAAAGGCCTCCTGAAGCGAATCGATGGGGTTTGTAAGAAAAATATCTATATTTAAAACTTTATATAGTAAAATATCGAGCTTTCGCCAGACCGCCTTCCTTTTAAAGTGAACAACTCCTTTACTGACTAGTTATAGTCTCAGTGCATATCACCACCTATTTTGCTGTTGTGCAATCATTTTAATATTACAATTTGTTTCTCTTTTCTCTTTCTACGCACCATACTTTGATGCAAAAACATGTTTTTGACAACTGTGAACTAGGATTAAATTATTTGTTTGATGCTAAAGATAATATGGCTGTATAAAGTTCCAGCTCCACAGCAGATTATGTTCTGAGAGTAAGTTGCTATGGCAACTTATCCTGAAAGTTACTTCCTTTTCTGGAACCAAAAATTGAGGTTAACTCTTCCTAAACTTTCCTAGGTATGTGGCTTAACCTGCTTTCTAGAACACCCCCCTGTTTTGATCCTTCAAACTGGTTGTTAGAATTTCATCACTGCTACTGTCACTGTCAGAAATCCAAAGCATTGAGAAAAAAATTGTCATACTACTATTCAAAAGTTTGGGGTCGGAACAATTTTTAAATTCTTTTTGTGTTTTATGTCTTTTTAGTGGCTCTTATGCTCACCAAGGCTACATTAGTTTTTATATAAATATACAGTAAAATTCTAAAACTACCATTTAAAATGAACTTTTTTCTATTTTAATATATTTTATTTTATTTTTTTATTCATGTGATGGAAAAGCTGAATTTTCAGTATCATTTCTCCAGTCATCAGTGGCACATTATCCTTCAGAAATCAATCTAATTTGATGATAATAAATGTCTTTACTGTCAGTTTTGATCAATTTTACGTATAATGATGTATGTTTTTCTGTTTGTATCTATCTCTTATTTACAGGTTCTATACTATGTTGGCTGTTTCCGCTCCATTCCTCCCCTCCTTCTGTTGGCGGCATCAGTTATTCAGCACTTCCTGATTACAATGTGTAACGTTAACCAATTTTTAATCGGCTCCTTTGGACTTTCCATCAGTATCTCATCGTGTGTAGGACACTGTGAATATTATGTTACTGAGGTGCAAATTTCAGCTATGAAGGAAGAGTGCTTCTCTGTGTGTGAGTGTTTTTGTATTGACTTCTGCTTATTGCTTTTCTTTCTCTCTCTCTCTCTCTCTCTCTCTCTCTCTCTCTCTCTCTCTCTCTCTCTCTCTCTCTCTCTCTCTTTCTCTTGCTCTCGCTCTCTCTCACACACACACACACACACACACACACACACACACACACACACACACACACACACACACACACACACACACACACACACACTCAAATACTGTTATAAAAGGTTCCTTTCCTTTACAAACCTGGATCTTTTTCCTTTCTGTATTCAAAATATTTTCTTTTCATATAACCCAGGATTATTAATGGATTTAATTTAATTTTAATCATACCGTGTGTTTTCATCGTGTGCTTTTGAGTACATGGACTGTACTCCATTTTACATACGGATTGTATATAAAGATGTATTTTATAACTTTAATTTCTGACAAAAGTGTTGCTGCATTTTCAGGGTACTGGACTACTTGTTGAAGTGCTTGTTTTTATTTGTTTGAAATTATGTTTTTGCTGTTTTATGGACAGCTTGAGGGATGTGTGTACATAACAGATGAACATGTATATTGATAATGTTTACATTGATATTTATTGTAATTTATCTGTGGATTTTTGTTTGTGTCTTAATGCTGCTCTGATTTATGTGAAGTAAAAGACATCTTTTCATATTCTGGCTTTTTTGTTGTTGTTGTTTTAGAATCATAAGTTTCAGTGGAAATAAACCAGTAGTGTTAAATATAGATAATTGTGTTTTATTCAGAAAATCTACAATAACAATAGATGCATTCAATCAAGTTAGAGATCTAGAGATCTTCACAATTAATTGTCCAAAATGACTTGGTATGCTGAAGCATTAACAGTTCCTTTCACTGGAACTAATGTGCCAAGCCCAACCACTGAAAAACAACCCCACACCATAATTCCCCTTCCACCAAACTTTACACTTAGCACAATGCAGTCAGGAAAGTACCGTTCTGGATGCAGCTGCTCTGCCATTCCAACCCCGTCCATGAAGCTCTCTACGCACTGTTCTTCAGCTAATCTGAAGGCCACACAAAGTTTGGAGGTAGCTATTGACTTAGCAGAAAGTTGGCAACTTCTGCGGCTGCGCACTGTATGCCTCAGCATGCGCTGACCCTGCTCTGTGATTTTATGTGGCCTACCACTTCATGGCTGAGTTGCTGTTGTTCCTAACTGTTTCCACTTATTTATAATACCACTAACAGCTGACCGTAGAATATTTAGTAGTGAGGAAATTTCACAAATGGTCTAAGCGTCACAAGCGTCTGCATGCCTAGGTGTGGGATTTTATATCTTTATCTTTGGTCATGGAAGTGATTGAAAAACTACTAGCTTTCCCACACACGCACACATACATACTTTTGGCAATATAGTGTGTGTGTATGTGTGCGTATGTGTGGTAAAGCTAGTAGTTTTTGTTTTCTGTGTATATATTTACATTTTTTACCATCTATTTAAATAAATTAAAGACACTTCTAACACAACACACTTTGTTTTCATAAATAATAAAATAAACCCCTAATTAAAAGGATTTAGTTCATAAACTCATAATGTATGACACTCTCTAATACAGGAAGCTTTTAAAAGCTGTACGTGTATAGGGAGCGGTGAACATTAATATTTCACTGGGAGCACAGCACAGCTAATTGAGAGCTAATTAAAATGGGATTATATTAATTTTTCAATCCTTGTGAGCTCGTCGCTCATTGGCCCAACCCGCGATCACGCGTCTGTGTTGTTGTTTTTGTTGTCGACTTCCTGGTAGCAGAAATCATGTGATCATGTGACGCTTCCTGGAGCTTTACTTTCACGTATCACTTTTACTCTCCGTGTCACTTATTGCTCTCAGCAGCAAACACCAACATCCACAGCGGGCTTTTGTGGCGGACTTGTGCTCGTTTACGACATGGCTGACGGTGAGCGATCACCTTTGCTGTCGGACAGTCGCGATGGAATGAACGGGCTGTCACCGATAGATGAGACCTACCGACCGCCGACAAAACCACAGAGTGAGTCAAACCTGATCCGCATTGACAGCGGCTGTGTCTAAAAGCCTATCGAGCTGTCTACCTACACAGCATGTTTGGGCATCGTGAACGCAATGGAACGTATGATTCTGTTAAGTTCGATTGGAGCGTTCAAACGCGCCTGTGATGATGCCCACGTCCACATGCTGTCTAGGTAGACAGCGAACTGTTTAGAGTCACTTTATTTATTCATTTTAATTGACTTATAGAGCGTACAGTGTTTCACTGTACCCAGATCAACATATGTCGATCATGTGATTTAATTTGCAGTAATCTGTAATCTGCAGATCCTGAGCACACTGCAAATAGATTAGTGCCTGATTAAACAGTACACCTGAATCTCTTGACTAAAGGAACCATGATTTTTGCCCTCAGGCTTATCAGTTTATAAGTCTAAGTAGACCTACTTTTCAATATCAGCATGAGCATTAATAAAAATTCAAACTGTGTGACTGTTTAATGTTAATGTAATCATGAAACCATCTACACATTGTTGCTCGTTTTGGTAACAAATCCATTTTCTTAACTTTGCACAAACAATGGAGCCTATATAAAATTATAATAAAATGGTTAATATGGTTAGTAATGAAGGGATTATGTTGAATAAACCTGTGTTGACTATCTATCTATCTATCTATCTATCTATCTATCTATCTATCTATCTATCTATCTATCTATCTATCTATCTATCTATCTATCTATCTGTCTGTCTGTCTGTCTGTCTGTCTGTCTGTCTGTCTGTCTGTCTGTCTGTCTGTCTGTCTGTCTGTCTGTCTATCTATTAGGGGTGTAACGGTACACAAAACTGACGGTTCGGTACGTACCTCGGTTTTGAAGTCCCGGTTCGGTATGGATTCGGTACAGCAGTTTTACAAAATTGCTTTTTATTAATTTTTATTCAACAGTGGTTTAATGAAAAAAATTGTGTCTGTCCTTAAATGAATTAAATTATAACTAAAAGTTTCTTAAAGATAATGCTGTAAACTATATAGGGAGCCCTTACTTACATATAGCTATTAAAGATTAACAACAGAGCCCAAACTATTAGCCTAAATTCAGTTGCTATTTATTTTTAGATATAATAATCAACACTCATAAGCTTCACATAAGGCAGTTTTTGCATTAACTTCTAAATCGAATTATTTTTATTCGTTGTTGAAATATAATCATTTAGTGGCTGTAATTTTCATGACAGGTTTATTTAAACATACATTAAATAAACAAGACATCACTAACAGGCTAAGTAGTATATAATGAATATAGATAGGCTAATATAATGAATATAACGGCTAATATAGTGCATGTATTCAGTGAAAGAGTTGATTTCTCTAGTGAGCTAACAGCTGTGGACACTGAATGACTTCTGAGTAAACGTGATTCTGCATGACATTGTTTACAAGCTGTTTTATTGTCTTTCCACGGTTGAAACACAGATGGAGCGATTACATGACATATGATACATTTCAGTAAGTTGTAATGTATCCTCAACATACCTTAAGATGTATTAATTTATGTTTATTCTTTAGGAAGAGATGATCGCATTGACTCGCGCTGCCGCTTTAAGTTGAACTGATACGCGTCTATCAGTCACGTCACATTAAAGAGTGTTAAAACGGCATTTATCGTTTGAATTTCGTGATAAAATGGACTGAAAACTTAATATCGTGTGGGAACTCGGATTGAAGTGTGTTCCGCGCTTACAACAAGCCGACTGTTAACTGTTAAAGATTACATTCATAACCGTTCGGTTCACGCGTGCACCGTACCGGAAGCCCTGTACCGAAACGGTTCAATACGAATACGTGTACCGTTACACCCCTACTATCTATCTATCTATCTATCTATCTATCTATCTATCTATCTATCTATCTATCTATCTATCTATCTATCTATCTATCTATCTATCTATCTATCTATCTATCTATCTATCTATCTATCTATCTATCTATCTATCATTTGTCTATTTAAATATGTATTCAGATATTTTTGTATTATCAATTATTACAATATCTTACTTTCTTAGCATTGTACTTAACATTTAGGCTAAGTATATTAATAATTTATATTAACTTAATTAATAATTTAAGCAAATTAAGTTTGAATGTCATTTCTATAGTGTAAAGTCTATTTCTTTATGATACGATGCAATAACACTTTATTGTCAGACTAAGTCTGAAATGTATATTTTCTTTATAACATTAATGTTGTGTAAAGAAAATGTTCAATAATGTAGTTCTTATCTCTTTGCTTTCTGATATTAGTAAAAAATCAATCAATGCAAATATTTAAATGCATATCAAATGTATTAATTTCTTTCCATTGTCACAGATTACATACAAAGATTTATTTGAAAATGATTGCGTAATATTATTAGTAATGAGGTCCATTCATTACTAATAATTTCCCTTTTATTGCTTCGATAATGCATGCAAAAAAGGGAACAATCTCACTTCTCTCCAGCTCTGTATATTTCACTGTCATTTTTAGTGTCAGTACTGCCAATCCTTTTCTTTTTTTTCCCTCACTTTCTGTCTGCCGTGACCTTGCATCCCCTCTAATGCTCCCTGTCCATCCCAGATTTCCCAGCGTTCCCGTCAGCTCCTCCCTCGTCGATGCTGGGAGAGGCTCCTCCACCGTACTCCCCGCTGGGTTCTCCGGAGAGCGGCAGTGCTCCTGTCATCAGCTGCAGAGTGTGTCAGTCGCTTATTAGTGTGGAGGGCAAAATCCACCAGCATGTGGTCAAATGTGGTGTCTGCAATGAGGCTACAGTGAGTTAACAAGCACATCCATTTACGATTCCGTTCATCAAACATGCATAATGTTTGGTTGTGTTTTAGTGAGGTGAGGGAAAACTGAACTAGATTTAAGTGAAAGACTGTGACATCACTTCCTGATTTATCTAGCCCATAAAGAATGCTCCAGCGGGAAAGAAGTATGTGAGGTGTCCGTGCAACTGTCTTCTCATCTGCAAAGTTACCTCGCAGAGGATCGCCTGCCCTCGACCTTACTGGTGAGACAATTTGAAAGGACATCATCATACGTCATGACTTTTACAATAAAGTATTTGGTAGGCCTGTCACGATAACTACTTTTTGTTTTGCGATATATCGTCCCAGAAATAATTGCGATCAACTATATTATTGTCATTTTAATCCTAATATAACCGCATAATGCAAGTAGACCTACACACTTTCAAATGACAACCTTTTAATTATTTAGAATTTATGGAAATGAAGGGTAAAAATATATTATCCAAAATAGGGCTGGGCAAAAAATCGATTTAATCGATTTATCGATTTTGTAGTGTAAAACGATTTTTATTTTGCAAACTCGAGTTTTTTGCCACAATAGTTTTTTCTGACTTTTCCGCGTTTCGTCCTTGTGCGTTACCATAGCGCGATATGAGCCAGCCCCCGCCCCGCGTAACCATAGATACTAAAAGAAGTGCGTAACACAGTCAAAACAACATGGCAGCGTGTAGTACTAGCAGAGAACTACTTCCAAAGAAAGGCACAGGTAATTCCGTAATTTGGAACTGGTTTGGTTTTGATGCAGCAGACAAAACACAGACGAAGCCTTGCTGCAAAATATGTTTCAAGGCTGTTGCTACTGGAAGCAGCAGTACAACTAATCTTTTCCAGCACCTGAGGAATAAACATCGCGAAGAGATGATGTTAGAAACATCGCGAAGAGACGCGTTAGATCAGAGATCTAACAAGCACTTGTTTTGTTGTTATAGATAAAAGTTTACATTTGTTCACTCTTTGAGCAGGCTATATGTCTGCCACAAGCATGTTTCATTTTTTATATTCACAGTTCACACTATACTGAGAAGAGTTTATTTTTTTAATTCTAATGTTATATGTTACAAAATTTGTAATTATCTGATTTCTTGAACAGAAAATTTAAACTACTGTGAAGTTGTTGCACTTTTGCTTAAACCTGGGTTAAAGCTTGCAATTGTTGAATGACAGAGCCTCATTTACTTTTTGTTTTGGGATTCTACGCATTTTAACTCTTGAGGACAATCATAGCAATAAAGTTGCACTTTTGACACTATATCTGATGTCTGCAGTCATTTTTTAAGTGCATTGAAAAAAAAAAATCGAAAATCGAATCGAAACTCGAATTTTTCTTTAAAAATCGAAGATTTTTTTTTTAGGCAAAATCGCCCAGCCCTAATCCAAAATAAAAAATTGAATGAATAGTAAATAAAAATGTTCCCTTGTGAAACGGCTTTAACACTCAATCTGCGTTGACATTTATATGTGCACCGGAACAGGGGATTGCGGCTTTGAAAGCGAGTCCATTTGGGCTTATTCTTCCAAACTGTCAGTAGTTGTCAGGAAAACACTATAACGCCTCAAATGGCGCCTTTTTTTCACCTGTCGATAACCGCTCTGTGTGTGAAGGAACTGCCCGAGAACCACTTTCACCTCCGTCACGGAAAACATACAAGATGACCGCACAATCGAGTAAAATGTTGGTGACATTCATTATCATGTAAACATAATGGACGATATATTGCATCACAAAATTATTGAGGTCATGTACATATATTGACTATTGTGACAGGCCTAGTATTTGGAACATACCATGGTACATTGATGATATCTGATATATGCTGCACCATGAAGCAGAATTATTTACTACACTACCGTTCAAATGTATAAATGATAATTAAAAAAATGAATACCTTTTATTTAGTGAACTTTCTATTCATGAAAGAATACTGAAAAAAGTATCATGGTTTCCACAAAAATATGAACCGTTTTCTCAACCTGCAAAAATCGCTCGTTTGTTGACACGTTTCTTGGCTGGAGTTTTCGTGTCACCCGGATCGTTGGTGTGATTGGTTGAAGGACTATCCAATTGCTTACAGAGTCATTTGAACTATGCCCTTTGATTACGTCTCTTGTGTAGTAGAAAATATAGAGCAGGCTCCCCAGACTAATGTTCAATCTTAAAAGATTGAGCTTGGTCTGGTGATAGCCAGATGAGTGTTTCTATGTATTTTTAATCAAATAAATGCAGGCTTGATGAGCACAAGATAATTTTATCACTTTTGAATGGTAGTGTGATGTTCATACACCATGGTTGTCCTTTTTTTTGTTTTTTATACTTTTAAATAAAGTATTAGTTTTAAGATGAGTAATTTGAATGTTTTTGTGTGTCTTTTTTTTGGGGGGGGGGGGATCAGTAAGCGAATTATCAATTTAGGTCCAGTTCATCTTGGTGCTGGAAGTCCGAATCCTCAGCCTAGCGGTGCCAGAGTTTCCTGTGGCCACTGTGCAAACACTTTTTTGGTAAGAACTTATCTTGCTCATACAAGTTAACATTTCATAGCTCTATTGTTTAATCTTGCATTAATACTGTATCCGTAACATAATGCCTCTCTGTTGTTGATTTAGTGGACAGAATTTACAGATCGGACATTGGCTCGGTGTCCACACTGCAGAAAAGTGTATGTTAAATATTATCCATAGACCGTCCTCTAGTACCACACAGTTACATTGATTACAAGTAAATTCCATTCTTTTCCCCCATACAGCTCGTCGATTGGCCAGAGGTACCCTAGAAAGCACAGTTTGAAATGTTTCATGTTGTGTTTGATCTTCATCATATCGACTGCGGGATTGATTGTAAGAATAAAAGCATTTTAGAGTTCATTATTTCAGAGCATCACCATTTCAGAACGCCAGGAAACGTCTTTACTCTGTTGCCTTTCTTTCTCTGTAGGCTGGTACGTGGTTGAAGGTACGGCAATATAAAGGGATTTATGTATCCTGGGTATTCTTCATTCTCCTGGTGCTGATCACTTTGGTCAGAGCCATACATTGGGCCTGCATGAAAATCAGTGAACCTCTGCAAAACTACTCATAGAAGAAAGCAATGAGGAGCAGGAGGTCGAGATGAATAAGTCCAAGTGAAGAAGAAAACAGAGCCAAAAGGGATATTAATAGAGGGATGCTCTATCTAAATGGGTGAAGAACTTTCAGTAAGTCATATTTCACCCTAAAATAGATGCAAAATAAAGTTCAATAGGCCAACAAAAACAAACCATCATTATTCTAGAGAATTATGATCAAATTATTATTTTTATTCCTTTTGGTTTTAGGGTAAAGTAGGACCCACTTTTCACCCAAATAATTACAATTTCAGACCCAGTCTGTCCACATTCCTAATGGGAACCCACTTCCTAAACACTGATTGCACACTTTATAAAGCGCATAGAGAAACAAATATTTCCACATTGTCAGTAGGATAAGAACTTCTAGTTTAGTTGCAGAGTCAGTAACTTCTGAAACAAAGCATGTTTTTCCCTACGAATTGCGTCTGACATCACTGTGGCATCACACAAATATACGAAAGCATTATAGTTAGAATGAGATTGCTGACAGAACTTGTAAGTGCCTCACATGACAATGTGCTCCGTTGTAAAATAATTTCTAGAGAAAATATTGCCATTATATAGAGGAATTGCAACTTTTAGCTTTATCGAAACTTGAAGGGTATGAATAAGAAAAAGGAAATGAAAATGCCAGAATGAAGCATTTGGTAGGTTTGGAAGAAAAGGGGAAAAAGCAAAAGCTGTTTTTAAAGTGCATTTCAGTTATTGGGATGTGCTATAGATTGAATCATAGGCAACAATGAAGTTTATTTATTCTTTCAATGTATTTTATTGCTTTTCCTTGGATATTATTCAGTGGATCTGAATTTTTGTGACCCTTTACCTTTCTCTTTTTGTATCTGCACCCTCAAAAACGGATTAGGCTCCAAATTATGCTTCCCTTACTAACTTTTTCAAATATCCGACACCATGCAATATTACAGACATTCTAGAGACTTCTAATGATCTTTGTTACTTTTGTTGATGCTGTTTTTAGAGCATCGCTGCTTATTATTTGTACCTGTCTGTGGTTATACAGTGAGGAAAATAAGTATTTGAACACCCTGCTATTTTGCAAGTTCTCCCACTTGGAAATCATGGAGGGGTCTGAAATTGTCATCATAGGTGCATGTCCACTATGAGAGACAAAAAAAAAAAATCCAGAAATCACAATATATGATATTTATTTGTATGATACAGCTGCAAATAAGTATTTGAACACCTGTCTATCAGCTAGAATTCTGACCCTCAAAGACCTGTTAGTCTGCCTTTAAAATGTCCACCTCCACTCCATTTATTATCCTAAATTAGATGCACCTGTTTGAGGTCGTTAGCTGGCACACAGCCAGGATAACCAAGGAGTGGCTCTGTAAGAAGCATATCAAGGTTCTGGCGTGGCCTAGCCAGTCTCCAGACCTAAACCCAATAGAGAATCTTTGGAAGGAGCTCAAACTCCGTGTTTCTCAGCGACAGGCCAGAAACCTGACTGATCTAGAGAAGATCTGTGTGGAGGAGTGGGCCAAAATCCCTCCTGCAGTGTGTGCAAACCTGGTGAAAAACTACAGGAAACGTTTGACCTCTGTAATTGCAAATAAAGGCTACTGTACCAAATATTAACATTGATTTTCTCAGGTGTTCAAATACTTATTTGCAGCTGTATCATACAAATAAATAGTTAAAAAAATCATACATTGTGATTGCTGGATTTTTTTTTTTTTAGATTATGTCTCTCACAGTGGACATGCACCTACGATGACAATTTCAGACCCCTCCATGATTTCTAAGTGGGAGAACTTGCAAAATAGCAAGGTATTCAAATACTTATTTTCCTCACTGTATAGTTATAGCTGCATTAAAACCTTCGACCTTGTATGCTATTAATAACTGTAGCATTACCCAGTATATTAGTACATGCAGAGATTATTATTAATTTTGACTGTTTCTAAACAAAAAGGTAATGTTTTCTTTGCCTGACACAATCTGCACATAACTTTCAAATGCTGATGAATGTAAATATTCATCAAAGAGAATTGCTGTGATTAACTTTATATCTTCATTGTCAGAAAAAAATATAAAAATGTGAACCTTTAGGTGTACAACATCTTGTCATTGGGGCAGTATTGTGCCCCCTGAAAGGTGCATATTATTACCTTACAGTAGTAATATGTACCCTTAAAGGTGCAGTGTGGGAGTTTTAGCGACATCTAGTGGTGAGGTTGTGAATTGCATTGACCCGCCGCTCACCCCTCCCTTTCGAAGTACATAAAGAAACTACAGGGTTCTAGCCTGACAAGCCAGACCCACATCAAGATGTTGGGTCTGGGAACTCACCATTGGCAGGGCTCAATCCGAGGGGCGGGATAAACAGTTGTCTTTCAAATTCCCTCTGCACACAATAGGATAGCGATACAACCAACCAGAGCAAAGAAGAAGGTGAAGGGGAGCTAGTTGATATATTAAACTTTTTCTGTATCCGGTCGGCAAAACGCCGAACACATCTTCCTTTCTTAAGAATGACTTCAGTGCCGTTCTTTGTTCTTCTCTCAAAGAAAAGCTTAACTCCAAGTCTTCCAGAGTTGCGGCCAAAGCCGATTTGAAAGACCGCCGTTCGTCAGCTTCTTTGTTTACAAGTAGCACGCGGAACCTCCGCAACTCTGCCGTCATTATGTTAAGCCCGCCCACCGACTCTATACACGATGTGATTTGGCCTGACCAGAGTTTGGTTTTTCCAGCTCACAAGCCAACGGAGAGTTGCTAGACTACCCTGGCTGCAAATTAGATTTGCTGCCGCTAGGGTGCGTCTAGATTTCTAGGCTAACAGGGTCCGACACAGGACAAAAATGTTGTCGGAGAAAGCAGAGAGTGACTAGTGCTCTGTAGAGAAGTTTGTCCGTTTAGGGCTACTGTAGAAACATGACGGCGCAAAATGCCAATTTCACTGTAATGGGACCCGTGGTGTAAGTAGATCGAAATGGCTCATTCTAAGGTAATAAAAACATAACTGCACATTATGTAAGGTCTTTATACTCCACTGAAAACATAGTTATGTATATTATATTGCATTTCTATCAATAGATCTTAAGAAATACTACACACTGCACCTTCTTTAAACTTTTATGCATAAATAAGGTACAAAGCTATGCCTTTAAAGGGATAGTTGACCCAAAAATGAAAATTCTGTCATCATTTGCTCACCCTCAAGTTGTTCCAAACCTGTATGAATGTCTTTGTTCTGCTGAACACAATCATTTTTGGAAGAATGTTTGTAACCAAGCAGATTTCGCCCCCCCCCATAGTATTTTTTCCTACTATGGTATTAAATGGGGGCAAGATCTGCTTGGTTACAAACATTCTTCCAAAAATGATTAAATGTATACAGGTTTAGAACAATTTGAGGGTGAGAAAATGACATTTTCATTTTTGGGTCAACTATCCCTTTAAGGGTTTTACCCCGCATTGACAAGGTTTTGTACTCCTAAAGGTACAACTTTTGCACATTTTTGTAATGAGATGTAAGTGTACCGGCTGACCAATCACATAGACTCATTTCCAGCTGAAACTAACTCTTTGCGCTGCACTCTTCATGGAGAATACAGATACTAACAGATATAATACTTACCCATTCTGTGAAGTGCAGAAGTGACCAGTAATTTTGATTTGTTTACATGATTGTGCAGTTGTACTGTGCATTTACTTGTTTAATTTTTGTTGAAAATGTTATATATATTGTTGCACTACATTTTAGCACGCTAACAGATCCTACTCTTGTCATTGTTGATTTTGTTGTTGATCATTTTTGTATGTTCCTTTGTGACTAAAAGGTTTTAACAATCTCTGAGTATTTGTATGTGTTGGGGGTTCTGAACGTTAACAAAATTATGACGAGACGAAACGAAATGAAATACGGAAGTGAAACTCATCTGTAGCCTGTAGGGTAAGTTTCCAAGCTATAGCAGTGATTCAGTGAGAGCAATGTTAAGGTGAATCAAATACTGATGCTCTTTTGGGCTAAATTCATTCATTTCCAAGTGACTTGCAGTGCATTCAAGCCAATGTATTCTGTACATTTATGTTTTAACTGAATGATAATGCCCTTCAAAAAAGAATGCCATAGTGGAATCTTTTATCTGATATTTGTCACAAAATGTCAGATTAACGTTATTAACATGGTATGGACTTTTTTTCTGTACCTATGTTTTAGATCTTGCTGTATTGGGTGTATTTTTTTTCAGAGGACTGTTTAGAACATTTTCAAAAGGTTATAGGTTGAAAATGCCAAACCATTTGAATATTTTTTTGTTCTATTAGCATGAACTTTAAGCAAAAGGAAGTGATTCACTTTTGTAAGCAGATAGAATGGGAACTAAAGTATATAAGGTCAAAATGAAAACATTAAACTAAACCTGGTAGTGCTAAATGAGCTTGACTTTGCAATGAATTACATACCTTATTTATTGACAATTTCACATCCTTGCAAAAATGATTTGAATACATATCACTATGGTAGCACAAATGTCAAAGAAAGAATTGCTAGTGTTTTCCCATTACACAAACATCTGAAAATGTTTTCATTTTCAGCTAACAAAATCCGTTTTTATTAGTTACATAAACATGAACTTGGCTTTGTTTCCTGAAGATTAAGATTTACTCAGAATCACCACAGAATGATTAGTCACTCTATACATGGTTAGTATTTTTTTTTTTTATGAAGTAATGACTAATTAAATGTTTAGTTTACCAAAGACACCTAGTCATCATGTACATTATTTGAAATTCTGTGCAACACAGTTCTGAAGTTCACAGTTTTGAAGGAAATCCTAGCAAATCTTTTCATGTCTGACTGATGTGTTGGTCCACTTCAACCATTCTGAATGATTCATTCAGTTGTCTGATTGATCCAGTTCATCCTTTTCTTCTTGTACTCCACGGAAGAAAGCCAAACAGGTTTGAAATGACATGAGGGCGAGTAAATGGTGACAGAATTTTCATATCAGGATGAAAATAAATTCAAAATTCATATTTTGAATTTATAAATTCATGAAAATACATAAATTCAAAGCAGCTTACAATAAAATATAAATTTAGGCTCTGTTTACACCTGGTATTAAGATGCATTTTGGTCAATCGGATCACAATAAACGAGGCAGACACATACCTGTTTACACCTGTTTTTTTATTACGTCTCTTTTGTCCACTTTCAATCACTTGAAATGTATGTTTTTTTGTTGTTGTAGATCATTCGATCCAATGGACACAGAGACCATGACGCATCAGCCGCAAGACCACGTCGACCACTTTGAGTGCGTGTTAGGAAAATTTTGTTTTTCGTCTTCAAATGAAACTTGGGTCTTCAGTCAACAAAGTTTAAATCCCATCTGGCTAGTGTGCATTAATTCAGTAGCCGGAGAGTAGGCAGTCTTTTGTGGCTGTTCAAACACATTTGACCGCATGAGCATTTACACTACGAAAGCAATCCGGTCGAATGCATTTTCCACTACCTCTGGAAGTGGTCGAAAGTGGACAAGATCAAAACATTTTAGACCCCATTTACACCTGTATTTAGCGTCCTCCACTTGTGATCGGATCAACCAAAATGCATCTCAATACCAGGTATAAACAGGGTCATAGATCAGAGATGCAAATAGACTTGAAATATTTCTCCTTTTTTATTATTTACAGAAATATTACCTCATGTCACCTGATTAATAATGTGCCCCTCTGTTTTTGTTACTACCACACACTCTCAGAAAGAATAGTACAAAAACTGTCACTGTGGCAGTTCCCTTTTAGGCTTTAGGGCCAAATGGTAAATAGTGTACCTTTGGTAAGGGTACCGCCCCAGTGACAGACTTGTACCATTTCTTCAGCGAGTGCAATGTCTGCCGGACACAATTAAAATTTTCCCATAATTTACTCGCCCTCAAGCCATCCTAAGTGTATATGACATTCTTCTTTCAGACGAATACAATCAGAGTTATATTAAAAAATATCCTGGCTAACCCAAGCTTTATAATGGTAGTGAATGGAAGTTTTATAAACTTTATGAAGTAAAATATCTAGCTTCCGACAGACCGCCGTCCGTATTCAACTTTCAAAGAACGTGTAATGCCTCTCGCAGTGAATGTGAGGCAATATATTAAGCGCTTTGGGTGGCCATGGGTCTGTTGAAAGCGCTATATAAATGCAGTCCATTTACCATTTAGTCCATTTAAGCGTAAGTAAATCATGGGGTAATTTTCATTTTTGGGTGAACTATCCCTTTAAAAGTTTATATTATTTGTTGAACCCCATCAAATTCTGAGTATGGCTACTACAACTTCATCACCTTAACAGTGGCAAGAGTTGTGTTTTCCTGATCATTCGGGCAGTCAGAGTCTTCATCCTCGCCATCCTCTTCATCAAGTTGGAGGCTTCCAGAAGAGAAGCGCATGCGTGCCAGGGGTCCAGAACGTACCACTTTACCCAATGCAGGGAAGTATGGGTAGAAGGTGTCTGAATCCGAATCACTATAACTACCTGTGCCGAGTACACATAAAGAAGTGGGTCTTTCCGGGAGAGGGACAGGACTTAGAGGAAGGTAGGTGGGCCTAGCAGGACCATGGTGTCGAGAAAGGTGTGGATAATATCCCAGCGGACGATACTCGGATGCGTATGCAGCGGCATTTGAGGCAAGTGTAGGTCGCTGGAATTTGAAGTCTGGTTGGCTTGTGGCTCGACGCGGCAAGCCAGTCTGAAAGGTGGAGTCGTCGCTGTAATGGCCTGCTTCCACTCTACTCAAGTCCAGTTTCCTATTCAACCCAGCCCTCAGCCCTCCTCTGGGGTACAGTCTCGATTCAACTAATCCCAGGCCAGCAGGACGGTGCCTTTCCTGCTGCTTCTGAAGTTGTGGTGACAAGCAAGAGGACGGCAAGGACGAGTGGGCAATTTGTCTAGGCATGTATTGCAGAGGCACATGGTTGTGATGGGTTTGAGGGAGGCGGTCTAGAGATGAAGACGTGTGGTCTTGCAGTAGGTACGGGTGAGTGGCGAGTGGGAAAGTGGGCAGCACAGGGTGGAACTGGAGGTGGGGTGTGTTAGGATAGAGGAGCACGAGATGCTGGGCGTTAGGAGACAATCGTCTCTTTGTCTTCAGTCTCTGGGCTCCTCTACCACGATGTTCTACTCCTGATGTAGACAGGGAACGAAGCTTGGGCGAGGCAGAGTTGCTTGAGAAGGCAGGATTTCTTGACAAGGGCCGGGATCGCTCGAGCTCATTAGTGAACATGACTTCCACCGCAGATAGGCTGCGCTTTGCTACGCCTGTCTGTTCGCTGTGTTGCCCAGCAACAGTTGGGTCGTGAGGTAGATGCTCGTACAGCTATGTGAGAAACAATTATGTGAGAAACAGGATCCAAAAACACATATGAAATGTAAATAACAAGTACAATACCTGCTTGGAGACGTCAGTCAGTATGTCAGGAGAGGATCTGCATTGTCGAGTGTCATATTCAGACTTGCGGTAACCTCTGAAAAAAAGTGCAAAACAGGCTGTAGATGTGGTGAAAAACAAACCCCTACAGCACTGTCCAATTTCCTAAAGAATCTTTTCTTGTAACTTATGCCTGCTACAGACTTACAAATCACACTGTACGACATGGATCTAATAAACATGGGTACGACATGTATGTAGACTGTACGATGATGACAGCTATTGAATCGTAGGCTACAACGCAAGTTAGTATAGGAGAATAAAACATCATCAGCATGTGCTAGAGGTAAATAAATAGAGCAAGATGATTCACACTTTAGCAATTCGGTTTTTTTATGTGCACTGAAAAAAGAAGCGAAAGAGGAGCGGTCATGACTAGGGAAAAGAGGCCATTGGCATGCCAATTTTGCAAATGGAGCTTGAGGTAGGTATTTTTTTAGAAAGGCAAGCTTTAACGCCATGTCGCGTTGATCAATACGGCATTTAATGTTGCATTTTTATTTGTCAGCAAACAAACTAAGATGATCATGCTAAATTTCTGACACTGTCAAAAAATTACCGCAGGCTATCTTTGGTTGCAAAACTGACAACGTAGTCACTGTATGACATAAGGCCTCCGTTTAGGAGTCACGACCACAGAAATCGCCACGATTGGTCATGGTCATCTTTCATTTGGGAGAGACGAAAATGGTACAATGTGTACCGGGCATTAAAGGGGAAAAAATCACAAAACGCATTCCAGTTTAATGTTCAGAGAAAACTTTAAACCATGTGTAGGATGACTTTAAAAAAACAAAGTAATGTAAAATTTGTGGTGCTTTTAACATTATTCTGTTGGTTCCCCTGAAGTGTACTTGTGGTCTTGTGTATTTGGATTGGTAATCATTTGTCTGTCCATGACCTTGTAGGTTTCAGAAGTGTGCTTTGTTTGAGTGGCTCAATATAGTAACGTTGACCCAACCAGTGGTGTTAGGTAAGGCTACCTAATTGTCTAACCCAATAGAAGACAGCAAGAGTGTTTTGGGAAACCATTATATACAATTTTTGCTATTCCCTTCAGTCCCACTATAGGCACACAGAAATTACACACAGAATTTATGCACAAATGTTTTCTCTTTAAATCACAACACCCAACATAAAATCTTACCTTTCGAAAGGCAAATGTTTCTTGTCTCCAGAGCCCACACACTGAAGAAGTTGCTTCTGTGTCCTGCCACTACAATACAACAAACGTAAGCATAAAATGATTTTTTACAAGACAATTGTTGCTGATGTGTATGATGCAAAAAGAATATTATCAAGTGATTTTCTTGAATATTTGGATTTCTTGCCACTGGATGCCGTAACATTATTTGTGGGTTGCAAAACTGGCCAGAGATTTTGAAAATCTGCTCACTAATGGACTGGTATACACTACCATTGGGGTTGGTAATATTTTGGAAATAAGTCTCCTAATGCCCACCAAGGTTGCTTTTATTTGATCAAAAATCAAAAGCATAGTGAAAAGTAATATTGTGAAATCTTCTTCTTCTTTTCCTTTTGGCTGTTCCCTTCAGGGGTCGCCACAGCAAATCATCTGCCTCAATCTAGCCCTATCCCCTGCATCCTCTTATCCCCTGGTCTTCCTCTCGACCTCCTGTCTGGCAGCTCTAACCTTTTACCGATATATTCACTCTCCCTCCTCTGAACATGTCCAAACCATCTCAACCTGGCCTCTCTAACTTTGTCTCCAAAACACCTCACATCTGCTGTCCCTCTGATGTACTCATTCCTGATCCTATTCATCCTCGCCACTCCCAAAGAGAACCTCAACATCTTCAGCTCTGCTACCTTTAGCTCTTCCTCCTTTCTTTTCCTCAGTGCAACTGGCTCCAAACCATACAACATCGCTGGTCTCACTACTGTCCTGTACACCTTTCCTTTCATTCTTGCTGGTACTCTTTTATCACACACCAGACCTAACACTTTTCTCCTCCCATTCCAACCTGCCTGAACACGCTTCTTCACCTCTATTCCACACTTCCCAATGCTCTGGACTGTTGACCCTAAGTACTTAAAAAAAGTAATATTGTGAAATGTTATTACAATTTAAAGAAACATTTCTCATTATTATTAATGCTGAAAACGGTTGCACTGCTTAATATTTTCATGGCAACTGAAACCTTTTTTCAGCAATAGAAATAGATTTCTTTTTTTGATAACATTGTAAAAGTCTTTACAGTCATTTTTGATATGTTTAATGCGTCCCTGCTGAATAAAGTATTCAACTTTTGAACAGTAGTGTATATTATAAAAATGATAAAAACAAGACACCATTCTATTTTTACAATCAGTTTTCATACTGCTAAAAATTAATGTTCTTGTGCATGTGTATATAGAATCCAGTAGTCCATGACGCATCATATCCTCAACAAGACGAATGTTTGAATCACTCTCACTCTTCCTCAGAATGCTGACAGTTTCTGACATGTTTTTCTACACATAATTTATGTATGTGGGCAGAGACATGTGTTGACACATTGCTGCTCATTTGCATCAAGTTAAAGTATTCTCAACTTTGTCATATCGCTATACACATAATGTAATGTCCCCAATGGTTACTGTCGATTATCGTCAACTCGCACTAAACAAGTTGTGTGTTCATAAAAGAAGATTTGAACTGCTCTATTTAATATCTTCATTACAGACTCTCAGAGGGTTTCTGGAAGATGATTAGTAAGGATCATAGCATAAAGTCTTATTGCATTGCACAAATCTAAAGTCATTCTCTCTCACACACATACCTGTATCTGAAACTGGATCCTTTGCTGGACAGAATTGACTTTTGATGTGACTTGGGCTCCTCAGCAAGTCTGAAGAAAGCGTGATACTCCACACACATTTTCCAAAACGCCTTACACACATCTCTGCTGGCCATGGAAAACTCAACAGTGTCCCTCCTCGAAGGCTACCACATTAAGAGTTGAGTGAATGACAGATTAAGATTGTTAAAGCATTTTCAGACTTAAATACTTTCAGACTAATGCTAGCTTATTAGAAATACATTCCAATATCAACGACATTTTAATATCAGATATTTCACATTGGGTCATGGGTTTGATTCCCATGGAGAGACTAAATGAACTGATCAAATGTGTAGCTTGAATGCTATTTAAATAAGCCTCTGTCTGTATACATGTAAAAATAAATTTTTACCATTTCATTTGTGCTGATTATTTAAGAGGATAAACTAAAGTTGTGCATCTGCCTTCTTTTTTGTGTGTGGTTTATCTTTCTTTTCTTTTCTATTACATTGTTGTCTCTCATGATAAATTGCTTGTGCTGTTCCTCATTTGTAAGTCTGCCAGCTTTGGATAAAAACGTCTGCTAAATGACTAAATGTAAATCTAGTCAGCACTAATGTTGCCGATATAATATATGAAGATAAATATAGTTATAAGTGTTGCAGAGGAACTATTGAATCCCATTTTCCAAACAGTGGTCATAATTGAGGGATTGTTTGTGTCTCACCCCAGATTCAGTGTGGAGTTTAATAAGGAAATGTTTCCTCTTGAAGCTCAGCTTACGGATCTTGGCCCAGCTGAAGGTATTGATCTTTGTGTTTCCCTGATAACGGTATAAGATGTTAAATATTTAAACATGTAAGAGAGAGTTTACATTTCTTTGCTGCACGTAAGGTTGTGTATATTTGTTTTGATGCATTTCTCAAATTATACGTTCAATTCTTGTGCAGTACCTGAAAAACGAGTACCCCCATATGTGTGACAGCGAGGTTGATTCTCATGCCTTCTCCATCATGGGCAGGATGAGGGCGGATCCCGTACATGTCCATTTTGCGGGCAACCTCCAGCAAATGCACATCTGATTCAGCAGGAGTGTGACCTCTGTCACCAAAATATTTAATTTAATTAAGTTAATGGACAAAATTAAAGATGTTCAGTTTCCAATCTCTAATGTCACAATGTATATTATAAAAGCTGCATGTTAATGGGAATATTATAATGTTGGTATGCTCATACAGCGTGTAGCTGAATGTTACCTGTGCTTTTTGTGAAAGCGAATGATTTTGTGGTCCAAGTACTCCTGGTTTGGCACATATTGCTTATTTTCAAGATGATGAGCATCCAACTCATCGTCATAATCCCCAATTTCTGCTACAAAGGGGGATAGAGAGGGAAAACCGTAAGGGTATATGATAATCAAACAGATACGATTTGGAAGTGTTGTATTTTGATGCATATAAACGTTCAACGAGGTACAAGGAGATACCTTGCAGTATATGAGAGACCAGCAGGGCGGCGCTGTTATCGTTACAGGTGAGGCTGCCATTTGACAGATCCTGTTTGATCTGAAGGGCAAACAGATACCTGTATAAAAGAGGCAGCAGTCAGACTGAACGCATATCACCTATCACCATCTATTTATCAGACTATATATCCGACAATTGTGTGCTTGTGGTTTACCTGGTTAAGCCTCTCTGCAGTTGTCCTGGGTCAGGAGGGAAAAACTTCACTATAAAATGGAACGCCACATCACTGGTATCTATGGGAAGTACACAATCTTATTTGACCCAACAATAGCTTTACACCTACTTTATTAATAATCTTAATATTAATTAATGGCAAAGGATCAAGTGGGCAGTAATGTTTAAACATTTGACATGGTAAATAAAAGGTTCAATCTAGGGAAGAACTGAATCAGTAATTGGTGAATTCTAACTTCTGAGGCCATATATTCATATAAGGGGATACAGAAAGCATCTAGAAAGTGGGGTAAGATGTGCCAGGGGGGTACATTCTCAAGATACAGTAATTTAATGTATTTTCAAAAGTATGTTAATTTGCAAAAAATGCTGCTGACATGCAAAAAAGCATCAGCAGCATTTTTAGCTGTTCATGGAGTTTTCTACATTGCCAGTATAATGAGTGTTATGTCAAAGTGTTCTGGGGGCAAGATGGATTTCTTAATCACTGAATCATTTTTTTTCAGGTGCCAAAAACATGCAGTATAGGTGAATTGGAGATGCTAAAAATTGTCCATAGGTGTGTGTGTGTGTGTGTGAGAGAATGGGTGATTGTGAAATATGATCTCTATTCTAATTTATATACATAGCAGATATGCTAAAAAAACGTGATAAGTGTATCAATTTGACCTCGAAATCCTTTTTTCCTTGCTAATAAAACTTGGCACACCATTCACCAGTATTATAGGTTGGCATAAGTTAACACGCATTTGCTGAACAAATAATCCATTGAAAAAGAATCAAGTGGACCTTGTCACAAGAAAACTCACTTTTGATTTGCTTAGCCACTGGTTTCAGGAGTTCAAGCCAGACCTGTAGAATAAACATTAGGACCTGATTTAATTTTCTATTGTAGCAAAAAACAATCCATTTTGCAAGTGTGGATAAAGCAACTATTTCAAGGGACAGTTCACCCAAAAAGGAAAATGTTGTCATTGTTCAACCTCGTGTAGTTCTGTATTTTCCACAGACTTAATATAAAGTCATTATTCACTGAAAATGAGATCATTGACTCAGATGAGATGATTAGATCATTGACTCTGAGTTGATCTATTTTGATTTGTGACCAACTCATTCAGATCAGTTTTGTGAACTGGATAAACTGATTAAAAAACTTGCACTCAAAAGGTCATTGCTACTTCTCTGCAAAGAGTTTGGCGGATTTCTACATTTTCAATGAGCAATTGCTATAATTTCTGTCAGTTCATCGTGGAAAGCTAGCTACTCAAAATATAGCGCACATCATATGGGCCACTTTATGACACATTTATGGTGCTAATACATCCTTTTTGAAGCTTGAAAGTTCTAGAACCCATACATTATAATTGACTGTTCGCAAAGACCCGCCCCCTTTAGTTACTGTTGCTATGTCCGACATGCCATGGGCCTCTCACGCCATGTTCTCACGTAGAGAAAATACATCGCGGAGCAAAGAGGATACTGACAACACGCCGACAGATAGGACAGAGCGAGTTACTTTTGATATCAAACAAAGTCTCAACTTTAAAATGTTGTCTTTTTTTAAAGAAATGTAAACAACAAATAGCGTTTTGTGGCTCTTTAATGTGTCGTGATCGCTGTAGCGCCTCAGTTAAAGCTGCTCGTGGACCGATCATCTCTTCTTCTAGTTCATTGATAAGCATCATGAATGAACACTAAAAGAAATATTGTTTCAACCACGGAAAGACGTCAGTAAAGATCATTTTTTCAAGTTCAAGTCCACCGACATTAATCTACTAACTCTCCTGACTGCTTCCTCTGACAAACCGGCAGATTCGGCGATGTGATTGGTCAGATTGCCTGTCAATCAAACGCGCGGCGAAGGGTGAATTGCATGAAAAAGAATGACCAACTACATTATTGAAAATTATACTACGGGGCTGTTGAATGCTTGAATCTGACTGGCTGGCGAACATTCTAAGGTGTGCAATTATTTTCAGGGAAACGCACAGATAAAGTAGTTCCAGGTAGGTCTTGACCGCATCACAGTTCCATATCACTTCACCAAATGTTTTCAGTTATTTCAATGGTCCTTACAGCTGATAACAGTAAAAGAACCCAAACCCACAAGTACACTGACCAAGCAAATAAATACAGTAAACAATAGGATAAAAATGACAAATTACTTCCATGTTTTTTGCCACAAAAATACGTTTTATTAAGTATGTGTAACCCCTCCTGTTCGAAGTGCCTGCTCCAAGCGGGGCTTGAACCCGGGTCCGCCGGCATGAGAGTTGGATGCTCTAACAAGAAGGCTAAAGGCTGCAACCCTTTGCATCAGTCACTAGAGCTTGTCTTGAGATCAGATGAGTGAGGTTTACTCGCGCAGCAACTACTAGCTGACCTCCGTTATATACGGAAAGCTCCTACTCTCTTTCTCACGCTCTCTCACTCAAACACACACACACACACACACACACACACACACACACACACACACACACACACACACACACACACACACACACACACACACACACACACACACACACACACACACACACACACTTACAGTGTGGACACACAATCACACAGAAACATGTTGTCAGCGTTGCTCTGATGATTTTATCAGTAAAAAGCTACATGACATTTCTCACTAGCGAGGTAATAACGGCGCTGTTCTTACAGTTTCATATAAGTAGACGCTGCTGCCGGACACTGTTGAGAGACGCACAGACTGAGGTAATTCACATACTCTCTCTCTCTCTCTCTCTCTCTCTCTCTCTCTCTCTCTCTCTCTCTCTCTCTCTCTCTAATAACTCACTGCATTAATAACTGCATTAGCCTGCTATCAGTGGCTTAAGCTTCCGTTACTAGCTAATTATTCCTTACTTTCTTCTTTTGTGTTCCATGGCATGAGGGTGAGCAAATGATGACAACAGGCTTACTTTTTAGGGTGAACTATTCCTTTAAGGGCTAGACGCCGCTGTTTATGATCAAACTCTGTTATTGACATCACTGACAGGTCAAAGCACTCACATAGCTGCCAGTATGGTGACGGAACTCTAGGCCAAAGTACTCCTTCTCCAGCAGCTTTAGGTGACCACACACCTTATTGAAGAAATCAGAACCCAGAATCTTTCTCTGCAGGAAGATGAAGAAGAATAACCACAGAATGCTTTATACATACATGGCATTTTATACTGGTCTCAGTGCTGCCTGCATCAATGACATTTGAGTGATGTGGCTGCAGTGTCATTGTGAAATTACTCCTCGGATTTGCTTCTTTCTTCCATCTGTATTACTTGATGCGGGTGTTAATGAGATGGTGATGCGATTTGAGCAGAATGTGGCTGTTAGAGCAACTTTCTCTGGTAATTGAATCTGCAGCTACTGAACTGCTCAAACAGAATTATGGGGATGTCGAATGCTCACTGAGTCAGCCTCAAAATACAGGGTTGCTGTCTGATGAGTGTGTTTGTGGGCACATATGTGTGTGAGAATGTGTCACTAAACACTGTATTTACTGTGACAGCGGGGTATAGAACCTCCCCATTATCCTGTCAAAGACAAGGAACAAAAGAAGATAGAGGGATTAAGTCTAGAACAAGTGTGAGAGAGAGAGGTTGAAACAGACCACAGTACAAAAATAAAGAAGGATCTGTGAATCTCATGGCAGGGTGAAGTTACGTCAGAATTAGACTTTGTACATACGTTTGAACACATATCAGATGCTTTTTTGCACTGTTTGTTAAGGATAAATGTTATTTTCAACAGTGAATCATTATTGAACATGCACTTTAATCCAGTTGTGTCGGGAATTCAATCAAGTAATATAGAAAATGTGCTTGTCCATGCAAAAGTTGCCACGATGCGATTTTAGAATTA